>APFE031405592.1:2632-48037 GCA_000404065.3 Pinus taeda | reverse complement strand
TATTATTTATATATTTCTATTTCTATTATTTATAAAGATATAATCTATAACATATTAGAGAGGATTAAATTAATATATTACATGTGATGATGATAATGGTAATGGTGATGATGACGACAACGACAACATGGATTTGGGATGACGACAATGATAATGATGGTGGTGGTGATGATGATGATGATGACGACGACGACGACATGGATTTGAGTCAGTGACTTTTCCGCCTCGACAAGGCACTCATTCACTGTCCTTTTTTTGTAAGTCGGTACAAAAATATTATTATTGATATAAAAACCTTTACATTGATCACATATGATCATAAAAAAAGTTGATCTGAGAGTATAAGTCTCCAAGCAAATAAAAAAACAAAGGAAACATCAAGACTATAAAAAACAAGGTCTCATAATTATCATCATTTACATCCATTGTCCAGCAGGAAAATTGTTGCCTCTAGTTGATATAGAGGAAATTGAAGCACAATAATCTAATCTCCTAGAGTCATAGGAAAATAAACACCACCAGTAGAACTATGATGGAGGAAATTATCCACGGTTACCATATCATTTCTTTCAGAGCCATTGAAAGGTTTGAAAGGAAATTAAACACAAAATTTGTCCCTTTGTGAGAAGAACATAGACAAAATGTCATACCAGATAAAAATCGTTGCATGTTGTAGAAAAGAGTGGTAGATATTTTCCATTCTGGACACCCAATAGGAACACTAGATGCCACCTCCTTGAAAGGGAAATGCAAACAAGGTGTCATAATAAATAGGTTGTTGTTGCATGCTGAGTAGAGATACATATATACTAGAGTTGACACCTCAAAAAAAAACTCTAACAACACCATCCAGAGATTCATAGAACACAAAGTGAAAAAACTGCACAGTGCAAGCTGACCTCAGTCTGAGATGATCCTTGGTGAAAGGGATGATATATTAGATGGTGGAGAGGTATTAATAGGTTGAGCATTAATAAAAACATGAGGCTCAGTGAGCTCTTCAGAATCAAAATCAGAAACAACATGTTTCTCAACCCTACGCAAACATGAGACTATATCATGCAAGAGAAACATGCATTCCTAAGTCACTTGATATCCTCTTGATTTGCAAAATTTTTGTAATTGTCCACCTACTTATCTCTGAGAACTAAGCGAAAAAGGATATCCATATGTTGATGCACAACAAGAGAGTGTACAAAATGCAGTCTCCTCTTTTTGAATTTCCCAGGGTCAGGAATCCATTTAAAGTCTTCAACACCCTCCTTTGAATCAAAGAAGTAAGGCCTATCACCAAACTTTCTCGATTCAAGGTGAAGAATTTCCTTTCGAATGTTTAGAAGGACCAAATCTAAAAAGATTGCAACCAGATTCTAACCAAATAACTATCTACATTAAGGATTAGAGCTACTTGCACCCCCTCGTTGACTTGTCATTCTTTGTCAAGGAGGCATAGTCACAGAGAGAAGCGGATAAACCACACTTACCTTACCAACATAGAGACAAATTGGACAATACCCTAAGTTTTGGACCCTCAACCAAAACAAAAGTACGTTGTCACAAATGTGTAACAATTGGAATCCATGGACAAGAGATAGTAAGCTATAAACACAAATGACTATTGACAGAGTAAATCCAATAATTTTGAAACCATGACCAGAGCAATAACTATACCCAAAATTTTGGACCCTTGGCGAGAGCATAAACTCATCGTTTCTATGGGGATGATAGACTATTGACAAACACTCTTTCTTACCCACAAGGAATATGCAACATTGATATATGGAAACTACACAAGGCCAAAAATTAGAGACGAGGGTCGGCCACAAAAAATAGACCTAGGCCGAAAGGGACAAAGACCAAAAGCATTAAACAACAAAACCCCCAATTTCCCTACTAAACTGCAGGAGAAAGAAAGATCACTAAAACCATATGGAACAACTTTCAGGATACCACACACAACAAACCAAGACAGGACAATTGAATGAGATACTTGCATAATCAATTCCTTTGAGCATTGAGTTAGCTAGAACCATGACCAATTCGTGATAGGCCCTGTCGCAACATTGTGAAAGAATAGGATAAAGAACATTGACCCCCTCTGAAAGTCCAAAAAATTGTGAGAGTTTTGTGAACAAAATCCAACTTTCCCTCATAAAAGTGATGAATTCCCAATTTACAGAAAGGTGGATTTGAACGACCCCAACATACATATACCATGATAGAGTAAAACAAGTGGCAAGGTGAGGAGTTCTCCTCCCCACCGCCCCCGATCATGTCATACTTTTGCAACCCTATAGTTGATCCCATGCATTTATAATGAGAGGAAAAAATAGTATGACACGAGGTGGAAAAACAATTTTCATGCCACAACAGGACTAGGAAATGACAAGTGTTGATGCTGACATGCTTCTTAAGAAAAACATTCCTTGCTTGTTGCATGCTTCCATTAACGATTTTATAGCAAACATCACCTAATTCATCAAATGAATGATCCAATCCTTCCAAGTATACACCACTCATTGTTACAAACAAACCTAGGAACACAATGAAAGGAATAAAACACAAACTTCCACCAAACTCCATCAACCCCACCCATGTGTGAGGAAATGGCGTTGATTGGTAGCATCCATCCAAACAAACATTGTCATGACACATTGTAATGATGGGAAGATATATGTCAAATATGGCACACATTTCAACATTAATACCACGTGGTCATTGTTCCCACCCTCATCGAGGAAGGCACTCATTCACTGTGAATCCAAAGTCCCATGGACTAATGTTGTAATGTTACGTTATGTAAACATTAAAAATAAAAATAGAACAAGAAAATAAATAAATAAAATAATTATAATATTATTATTATTATTATTAATTATTAATGTCGGCTCCATAATTACAATTAAAAAATAAAACTCGAGAGGTCAAATTATTTAAAATAAAATTAAAATTAACAAATTATAACAAACTAATGTCTGTAAATATTGTTACCATAGTTTAGAGAAAATTGAGATCATAAAGTCAATTTACCATTGGTCGTTTTTGGGCTCCATGTTTTAACAACCCATGGTTTTTCCAACGATATTTTTATGTAATATAATTTATTTAAAAATGTGAATACTTTTTTGTAATTTGTCTTTGCACAATGAATGACCATAATATATATCTATATTTTAAACCTACCTAGATGCAACTCCAGATCTATCAAGTGCCTAGATATATAAACTCTAGATCTATCAATTACTCAGAGAGATCAATTCTCTCAAGGTGCAAACCTTTCCTCAAGTTTTTCACTCTAAAAAAGGTTTGCACCTTCAAAGATTTGATCTCTCTTGGTGCTTAATAAATCCAGAGTTAAGTTGGATCTGGTTGGTTATAATTGCCGAGAGACGCTCTCCGACCCAGTATGGAAGAGATGTTATGATGTCTTGTTATGTTCTGCAATGAACATCTTAACTTGATAAAATAAAAATAATAAATTATAACAAAGTAATGCTTATAAATATTCGTTGCCCATAGTTTAGGTACTGTCGAGGTCAATAAAGTAAATTTTGGAGCTCCTATATAATAATAATATATAATAATATATAAATATATATATATATAAATATATATATATATATATATATATAATATATAATATATATATATTATATATATATATATATATATATATATATATATATATATATTTAGATGTATCTTAACTCCAAATCTATCCAGCTTTGAGAGGGATCAAATATCTTGAGGTGCAAACATTTTCTCAAATTTTGCACTAAAAGCAAAATGTTTGCACCTTCAAAGATGTTTGATACACCTCGAGTTAAAGATTTGAGCTACTTATAATTAGAACTCCTTATGCTAAGTTTTTCCTTTTAAATAGAGATATAATTAAATTAATTTATCCAAACTTTCAGTGAGTGGTGGGTATAGTCATCATTTTAGCCAAACTTTCAATGAGTGGTGGGTATTGTCATCATTTTATCCAAATTTTCAATATAATAATAATATCAGTAGTGGATAGTGTCATCATTCTTTGTTATCCACGAAACTCATCACTGTTATTCAAGGAAAACCACACTACCTAGAATTACCTAGCTTTTACTTCGACTAGATGCCTCATTTTAAGGGGTTAAAACTGTTTTTTAACTCTTAGCCAAACAAAAGCAATTTTAGAGCATACTCTATAAACAAATAGATTATAATTTAAAAAAAAAATTATAATTAATTTTTACACTGAAAATAATAATTTAACTCGTCTCCACTATTTGCTTTAAAGGTTTTTTTCCTATTCTAATATAATTACAATACAATTAAACAAATATAAAAATTATTTTCATAATTCTAAAAAATTATAAAATATAATACTATATAAATAATTAAAATAATAGTTCAAGATAATATATTTAGACTTTTTATGTAAACCTATTTAATTTTTATAAAAAGATTATATATATATATCTATATATATATATATACTATAATATATATATATATAATTAAAATATATATCAAATTTTATAACCCATTTTATTAAATTTAAAAATATATAAAAATAAATTTAATGATCGATGAAGTTTTAATATAACTGGATTATTCTAATATAACTAGATTATAAAAGATTAATTGGAAAAGAAAAACCATCCTTATTCCACATGAATTTCTAATCTTGAGCCCCTCAATTGACCTAGAAACAACAAATATGAAGTATTATTATGATGGATTTCTAATCTTGAGCCCCTCAATTGAGCTAGAAACAACAAGTATGAAGTATTATTATGATCATTGTCTAATTAGTATACAATGACATGTGTTAGTCAATTTTATACCCAAGATTTAAAGAGTAATAAGCCTATAAAAAAATATCTTCATTAAGACTTCCAATAATACAAAATTATAATTAAAAGGTTTAAATATCTTAATTATTTTAAAATGAATCATCACATGTACAACTTAAAATTCAACAATTTGTAACATAATAAATCTATATTAATATTATATATATATATTAATATTATATATAGTGGTAATAGGTATATTTATTTTTTAAAAATTTATTTATTACTATTTACGTTTAGAACTGTACATCACAAGAAGAATACTCTCGAGAAAATTCTGAATCACAAGAAATTGGGCAAGAAAGAAACAGCTCTCAAAACAAGCAGGGGGAAAGCCCCGCCCAACTCGACAACCCCTCAAGCATCAATAGTTATGAGGATTCGAATACCGCACAGCATAAATCTTCATTTAACAGCAAAGCAGATCTCCTAGACCAAACTTCTTCTCCGACTATCTTCAAAAGGACGAACACAACAGATCGTGAAGCTAAGACACCAATGTCCCAAGAACCAAAAGAGATGGAGGAGATGCAAGATAAAGGAAGTTGGAAGACCGTAGAGAAAAAAAAGAAAGCTACAGCACCAATCTCACGAAGAAAGGCGAGGAACCAGACAATTAAAAACTAAGAAAATTATAGGTCCGATAGACCAATTTGGTCTCAGTGGACGTTAACCACCACCATCATCATCATCATCAATAAAACTCGACTTCCATATAAAAAAATTACAAATTTTTTATTAAATTTCAAAGAACAAATAGTCTTCAACTACAAAATTACTAAATGATACTAAAACTCTTCCGATCGTAAAACACTTAAACCATAGTAAAGCCCTTCTCGTATATGTAATTTCTACACAACTTTTATCAAATTTACAATCGGGAAAAAATATTCTCCTAGAAAATTATTTCAACCAAAATAAAAACACAAATATAGTAAGATTCGGGACAATGTTAGAGGTTTCTTTACTATCGTTGTGTCGCTTCTTCGTTATCTAATTTTAACTCCACTTCCCTTGCCCTCAAGAGAGCGGTCAACTTCCAACCGATTCTTCCAATTACGACAGTGGGATTGTGGGTCTCCTAAATATTGCGGACGGAGTCATTTACCGAGGCGGAGGAATTTCCCGGATGGTCAAAAGTGGTCGGAATCTGGGCAAAAGGAAATTCAAAAAATCTTGAAGAGGCAGTGTTTGAATCTTGTTTTTGATGATGGAAATGGATTCAACACCATAAAAATGTCTAATGCACACAAAATTTTGAAGTTTAATAACTATAAATTGGATTTACAAAAATCCTTGCTGGATTTTCTCTAAATATGACCGGAATTTCCATAACTTTCCGGGCAATTCCTCCGACTCGTTAGACTACGGCATTGCGGACCCACCTGTCATGGATATTTACGCCGATAGGCATCTTTCGCTGTGGGTTTCAGGTGGGCAAACCCTGTTTACCAAAGCCAATCATAAGCGTCGGTTTTTGTCATCCTTCGTCCAATTGTAATTCGCCAGCATGGACTCTGTGTGATGTCATCCTCCAGCGTGCTGTTAACGGGAACCTACGTCCTATTCTATATTCTTAAGGTCTAGAAAGATAAGAGCAAAAACGACAGCGATAAAGAAAGGAACAGAAGCAAGGAAAGAATATGTATGGTCATCTTTAGAAGGTATGGCTTTGCCATCTTTTTTCTGTGCCTCGTCGCATTTGTATTTAAAAACTAAAACTACTAAAATACAAACGTGAAGGTGAAAATATTTGTTTTGGACCTTATCAAACAAAACTGTAGCTATTCAAACATGTTTATGCATAGGAAATCAAGACATCAGAGTAACTTTGGATTCTTATGATGGGTGTGTTTATCGGTAACTTAGGTGGTTTACATTATTGTTGCCATGTGAGTAATACTTGTTAATGGTTATCTAAAAACTCTAAAGGGAAAGCACCATGCAAAATATATGCTCTGCACCTGAGTTTTCTCATTTAGAGGGTCCTTTGTGATCTATAGTTCAATTTTTATAGCTCGCTAAGGAAGTGTAGATGCCCTTCTAAGCCTTTGGGATATTTTTGAGATGTCATGTGTTCGAACCTTTACCAAACTCCAACAGCCATTGCTGACAATCAGCTTCAATCATGATGGGCAATACATAGCTTCTACTAATGAGGCTCTTTCCATTTGCTGGAGTGAAAAAAAAAATAAAAAAAAAATAATAATAATAATAATAATTGTCTGCATGGAGTGTTAGTGAGAATGTATATCTATATCTAGTCACGATGAGCTTTTATTTTAGCAACTTGTTGAGCCATAACCCGTATATCCAGTCACAGAGTGCCAGTGAGAATTTAAGAGTTGGAAAGCTAGAGTTCTTACCATGTTTTCACCAACCGAATGAGAAGCTCGCTTGCTTCAAAATGTACTTTCTCCATGTCCATTTATAGCCCATGGCCTGATCCTAGTACTTACTCCATGCCCCTTTACAGTGTTGTTAGGTTGTTCGGTTTTGTGACTCAACTAGGTCATCATTAGTTGACCACCCATTCCTGCGCAGTCTCCTGCCCATGTTCATCAATTTCATCACATCAATTCATTTATTTCCAGTCTCCCAACCTGTCTATTCATGTATTAAATTGCATTAAATAGGAACGAAAGCATGGCCTTTGTTTAATTTCAGTCATTCAATTTTCCATTTCCCTGCAATATGGGATTATACAATTATATATTGAATAGAGGTGGGGTGCATTATTGCCTACTACTGTTTCAGGAAAATCATCTATTTCCTGCTATTGTTTAAGGAAAATCATCGAAGCTAAAGAACATCCAACTTCATCGAACCTCAGAGACCTGAAGGATTTGTTTTCGGAATCAACAGGTTACTCATCTATGCCTGTGACAAAACTTGTTTTGAATCTTGTCTTTCTATGTGCCTCTGCGAACATGTGTATGGTAAAAATGCAAAAAAAACTTTGATCCAAATAAATCAATAGCTTAGATCAAAAGAAAACCACACAAATGTGGAAACCCACTCTGTATTCACTTCAGAAAATTTTATATACTTCAAGAAAATATTAATTGCTTTCGTTTGATACTAGACTGCCTCAGATGGTTGATGGTTTTTCAAGCACCATTTTCTGGAAATTCTCATGGCCTTGAATTTGCCACAGATACAAATTTCCAACAAATGAATCATGGGATTTGTGGCCATTTTCCCTGGGGATATATGCAATTGTCATGTTCTCAACCTAAATGTGTCTCAGAATCTATTATCAAGTCATCTTCCGGACTTCAGTTGCTGTAAACAAAGTAGTGTCCATTTCAATTGCAGATAATAACCTTCAAGGGGAAATCCCTTCTCTCGACAATCTCCATGTTCTCACATACATAGACTTATTAGCCAGCAATCTAACTAATCCTATTCCTTCTTAGCCAGCGATCTAACTGATCCTAATCCTTCTTAGCTAGCAAATTTTAAGCTTCTGTTACTCAACATTTCTTTCAATAGCCTTTTATGTAGGGTTCCCACTTCTTTGATTTCAAGTTTCCCAACATCATTCTTGGGGGGAAATCCAGACCTCTGTGGGAAAGGATTATTCAATACTTATCCTTTTAAGGGTTCGAATTCAAATTTTCCCAACATCATTATTGGGGGGAATCCAGGCCTCTGTGGGAAAGGATTGTTCAATACCTATCCTTTTGAGGATTCGAATGAATCCAGCCATAGTCGCAATTCTCATGTTTTTCTAATGTGGGTTTTCATGGTTGCATTCATCGTTGTTGGGGTCATACTCTTGGTGGTATTTTAATATTGATGCAGAGATCCTGCAAAAGAATCTGATACAAACCTGGAACACCTATTCTTTTCATATCACTACTTGGTGATAAAAACATCAATTTTTTAGAATGTGCATGAGTTGTTCTACAATAGGGCTATGTTTTTTTGTGATCACAAAATATGCCTACTCACTAAAAGTAAATGAGAATATTGATGTTTATAGTTGTGGAGTAGTATTATTGGAGCTGATAACAAGACAACACATTGCTGAGATGGAATTATGTGACATGATCAATGTTGTAAAATGGGTTCGAGGGAAGGTTAATACAAAGGATGGGTATGGAAGGTTCTTGACTCTGAGATCAAAAAGAGACATGGTTGTAGCATTAAAGTAGCTCTAATTTGCATTAGTCAGCTTCCTCAATGATATTTTTAAATGATTGAGGTTGTTGAAATGCTTGAGCTTGTGAATCCTAATGGATCATCAAAACCAAAAATTCTATCATTTAAAAACTCTTTAAGTTTTCCTCAATTCCTCCAAAGTCTTCCAGCTAATATATTGGATGTCTTACATGGTATGAAGAAGAAAATACACCCCCATTCCCCAGTGGATTGCAAATTTGATGACTGAATTGTTTTTCCATAATTGACTGTCAAAATCCTATAGCATGTCTTTAAGCGAGATTTTTTATATGCATCTATTTTCCACCATAATAAGGAATTCTATGCAATGAAATCAGTGGTTGTAAAAAATCGGTATCCATTTCAATTGTAGACAATAACCTTCAAGGGGAAATCCCTCCTCTCGACAGTCTCCATGTTCTCACACACATAGACTTATTTTCCATAGTCGCAATTCTCATGTTCTTCTAATGTGGGCTTTCATGGTTGCATTCATTGTTGTTGGCGTCATACTATTGGTGGGATTTTAGTATTGATGCAGAGATCCTGCAAAAGAATCTGATACAAACCTAGAACACCCATTCTTTTCATATCACTACTTTGTGATAAAAACATCAAATTTTTAGAATGTGCATGAGTTGTTCTACAATAGGGCTGTGTTTTTTTGTGATCATAGAATATGCCTACTTCCTAAAAGTAAATGAGAATATTGATGTGTATAGATGTGGAGTAGTATTATTAGAGCTGATAACAGGACAACACATTGTTGAGATGGAGTTTGGTGACATGATCAATGTTGTAAAATGGGTTCGAGGGAATGTTAATACAAAGGATTGGTATGGAAGGTTCTTGACTCTGAGATCAAAAAGAGACATGGTTGCAGCATTAAAGTAGTTCTACTTTGCATCAGTATGATCCCCCAATGATATTTTTAAATGAGTGAGGTTGTTGGAATGCTTGAGCTTGTGAATCCTAATGGATCATCAAAACCAACAATTCTATCATTTTAAAAACTCTTTAAGATTTCCTCAATTCCTCCAAAGTCTCCCACCTAAGATATTAGATGTATTACATGCATAAAGAATAAAGTACACCCCCATTCCCCAATTTGTTGTTAACTTTTTAGTGAGAATGGATTGCAATTTTGATGATTGAATTGCTTTTCCATAATTGACTGTCAAAATTATATAACATGTCTTTATGCGAGATTTTTTATATGCATGTATTTCCAACCATAACAAGGCATTCTATGCAATGAAATCAATGGCTGTAAAAAATCAGTGTCCATTTCAATTGCAGATGATAACCTTCAAGGGGAAATCCCTCCTCTCGATAGACTCCATGTTCTCACATACATAGACTTATTTGCATGGCCTTGACCTTGAGCATTAAAATAGTCTCTCAATTAATATGTTGAAACTTGTTTACTTTATGTTGCAGTTCCATGTATTCATAGTTGAATATTGTTATCCTCTACCTCACAATACAAAATAAGCATGCACTTTTTTGTATGCATCAGTTAAAAGATGAAAACAATAAACATTAAACACTAACAACAAAATTGACAAGGGAAAGCAATAAGAAGCATGCGAGATGATTTTTCTTTTTTCCTACCATGTTTGTGTGATGTTGTACTCTATGTTCTCATTATAATAAGGTGCTAGTTATCATTTTAAATCTAACCATGATCTTTTCAAGCAACCATATATTGGATCATTAACAAGTTACATCGCACCAAATAATGCAGTTGTCATTTCTTGTTGGATTTAAATTGAGATTGTAATGTTTAGTTCGTTTCTGGGAATTGTCATGGTGTACCTTTGGAAATTGTACCTTCATTTGGAAAGAGTTGATATGTTTGGTATGAAGCAGAATTGCAACTCAAAATATGCAATATGCAATTGGAATTATCACAAACTTTCCTCAATGTACAAATTATGGTACCAAGCAAGCTGCCACCAAGTTTTTTCTACTAAATGTTGTTGCCATTGACATGGGCTTCTTCTAGATTTTAAAGTTGCATAGAATATTAATATAATATCAACCCTAGGGGATTTTCTAATATTAATAGAATAAGATAATAATGATACATATTAATAAAATAACAGTGATAAAGGGGTTGTGATAAAATAATAGAATATTAATATAATAGCATCTACATGATCTAGGGGGTTTTCTAAAAGCCTGACCTAAAAATAAGGTTGTTGAAAGACATAACCTAATCAAGAAAGACATGAAAACACCATCTTGATAAATTCAAGTCTTATGGAAAGTTTTCATGCCCTGCCTGTTCATATCTGACTTCCTCGATGGTTTGATTGTGATATAGATGTTGCATAGGCGGTCTGAAGTCACCAACCTAGGTACATTTTTCATTGTTTCTGTTATCCGTGATAACCACTAAAAATAAATTTTAGTTTTATTAGTTAAGGTTTTCAACCACTGATCTTTACATCTCTTTGTTGCTTTTTCTGAAAGAGGTTGTTGTGTTTTACATTTGAAGATTAAGAATGAAGTACAGGTCTATTCTATTTGTTTCAGAGAAATTCCCATATTCCCATATTCTCATCCCATTTCATCTTGTCTTTCAACTCTATCCGCAACCCATTCCAACTCTAGCCATAACCCATTCCTACCATAGCTGTGTTTCCCCATTTCAACTCTAGCCGAAATAACCCATTCTAACTCTAACCACATTCATCCTTTCTAAACTCTAGCCATGACCCATTCCCTTTTGAAATGCTTTATAATATGTCACAGTCCTTTTTATAAAGCTGAGACCTGCAGAATACATCATTATCGGCCCTTCTCTTTTTCCTTTTCATACATCTCTGCCTGTCCGTCTTCTCGATTGCGATTGCGATATCGCAGTTCTCCACCAATATCACATATCGCAAAACCTTCCCACCTATCACAATTAAGTTCATCCTTCATATTTCCAATTGCGACATCCCTCCTTCCTATCGATTGTGATATTTCATCCCTTGCCGATTGTGATATTGTTTCACCCGTCGATTGCGATATCCATCCTCTGTTGATTGTGATATCGCAGTTCTCCTCTGGTATCGCATATCGCAAAACTTTCATGTCTGCCGCATAAAGCTCCTCCTTCTGATCACCCATTGTGATATCCCCCCTCCCCGTCGATTGCGATAATCCCTCTATCCGCCAATTGCGATATGCGATATCGCAATCAAAGATCTCACAATCATTAGGTCCTTCTCCCTGAAATCCTTTCCGTATTGCGATTGTGATATGTGAAGACCCTCCTAGATGCTATCTTTTTTATGTAACACATTCTATAAATCGTCACATCTGAACCGTCGAGGAATTACCATGAATCACTGTTAAGGGAACCTCTTCCTATGTTGCGATTGCGATGTAAAAAAACACGGATCAACGACCCAGATCAACACCTTCCTTCCGCTTCTACTTCATGAGATAGCGAGAGTATTTATCAGCATTTATTCAGTAGCACGGTTATTAAATGGAACATAGAGAAAAGAGGCAGCAAGATACAGAAGGCAGCGAAACAAAGAGACAGCAAGACACAAACACCCATTCTAACTCTAATCGTAACCCATTCCTACTCTAGCCATGTTTCCCCATTTCAACTCTAGCTGCAATAACTCATTCCAACTCTGACTGCATTCACCCTTTCTAAACTCTAGTCGTGACCCATTCCCCTTTGAAATATTGTATAATATGCCATAGTCATTTTTATAAAGTTGAGACCTACAAAATACATCACTATCAGCCCTTCCCTTTTTCCTTTGCATACATCTCTACTCGTCCCTCTCCTCGATTGCGATATCGCAGTTCTCCATTGAGATCGTATATCACAAAACCTTCCCACCTATTGCAATTAAGTTCATCCTTCATATCGTCGATTTCGATATCCCTCCTTCCCGCCGATTGCGATATTTCATCCCTTACCGATTACGATATTGTTCCACCCGCCAATTGCGATATCCATCCTCCGCAGTTGCAATATCACAGTTCTCCATTGATATCGCATATCGCAAAAATTTCCTACCTATCACATAAAGTTCCTTCTTCCGATTGTGGATTGTTATATCCCTCCGATCGTTGATTGCGATATCCCTCCTCCCTGCCGATTGCAATAATCCCTTTGCCTGTCGATTATGATATAAAAATTGGACATCACACAGTCATTAGTTCCTACTCCCCAAAATCCTTTTTGTATTGTGATTTCGATATGCGAAGACCCTCCCGGATGCAAATTTTTTATGTAACACTTTCTATAAACCGTCACGTCCAGACCGTCGGGGAATTACCATGAATCAGTGTTAAGGGAACCTCTTCTTGTGTTGCAATTGCGATGTAAAAAGGCCTGGATCAACGGCCCATAGCAACACATCCATTCTGCTTCCTCTCCATGAGACAGCGAGAGTATTTCTCAGGGTTTATTCATTAGCATGGTTATTAAAAGGAACATAGAGAAAAGAGGCAGAAAGATACAAAAGGTAGTGAAACAAAGAGATGGCAAGACATAGAGACAGTGAGGCACTTTCAGCACGTAGTTCCACACTTTTCCCTTCGTTGTCCCCCTCCCCCTTCGTTCCTTGCAAAGTAAATTTTGTAGCCATCTCCTTCATTTTACTATGCATACTAAATTTCCTCTTTTACACTTACACGTTTTTTTTTACCTGCAGCTCATCTCTTCGAAAACAAAGTCACTTCACAATGGAGACAACCTTGACTAACGATGCACTTTCAATGTTGCTAGTTGGTTGCACCGAACTACAACCGGTCCTCCAAGTTGTCACCCTCGAATGCATACGCCTCGCCAGGTCCACAAACCCATAGTTTTTCCTCTCCCTTTCTGACAGAACTCACACCCATGCAGCCTTGCTACCTACCTTCATCCCACAATGCACTTGCATCATCTAGAAACCTGCAAGTCAGCTCCATTGTGCTCCTCAAAAAAATATCATGCACATCCTCTCATCGATATTCATGCATTTGAAACTCACCCCCCCCCTTCGCTCCCTCTCCTTTTATGTCATTTTCCCTTTCACTTGGATATATTGGTGTTCATTTCCCCTCTTAATTCACATTTCTTCCTTTCTTCCTATTTGTAAGTCGCTACATGTCCTCAAACTTGAAATCCTCTAGCCTGCAGGAGTCCTAGTCAGCGAGACAACCCCTCTCGGTCTCTCCACCGAAAAAACACTCCATGCCAGTTCATCCTCATCTGTTGCACCTACCTTTCCGTCGAGCCCCCTTGTCGACACCCACCTTCCAACCCCGCCAGATAATTCCCTTGCAACCATAAACTTGGTACCTTTCAAGGCCCTCACTCCATCGTGCTAATTTTGGTCCATCCAAGGTAGCGTCCTCATAAAAATGCCCCTACGTGACGACATCACTTCACGCAGCTCAGGGAAATCACTAGGCTTTGACCTTGTTGAACACGACGGTGACGCGATCCATGTTTCTGCCTTCAATGACTTGGCAACCTCTCTCCAATCTCTCGTTCAAATCGTCTAGATATACACCGTTTCAAATGGCACCATAAAGGTTTCGAACCCTGCCTACAATCATCTTAACCAACCTTTCGAAATCCTTCTCTTCTCCACATCAAATATGTCTCCCTCCATACATGACGATACATCAATCCCTTCCAATAACTTCCATTTTGTTCCAATTAGTTCACTCAGCCTTTCATCGCTCAACTCAATTGTTGATGTAATTGGTGTTGTCAACTCAACTTCTCCAACCTTTGTCATACGTAGATGTGATGGCTCTAAGACTCCCAAAAAAAATATTTCACTACATGACGCATCTAGGTCCAACATCGATGTGACCCTCTGGGGTGAACATTGCCACGCTGACGGCTGCGAACTATCCGAACTCCGCATTTCGCGAGCCACTGCAGTCCTTGCAATCAAAGGGGGTCATGCCATCGAATTCAATGGTTGGACAGTTAGAACTATCCCTACCACCTACCTTTCCATCCAGATATTTCTGAAACGTGCCAACTCATCCAATGGTTCTAGCAAACAGGCGTCAAATCATCATTGTCCTCGCTTAGCCAGAAATATACAAGCACGTTCGCTCAACCCATCAGCACAAAAACAATTGCTAATCTAACTGCAATGGCCTGCACCGAAAAAACTTCATTAATTTCCCTTCATTCTAGAGCTACATTTATAAACATGGATGATTTCTACTTTCTCGCATGCCCCCTTAATGTTGATGGGGTACAACGCATGAAAAAATCCTCTCGAAAAAACGACAGCACATGGCATTATACAAAATGTGAGGGCTCCTTCCTAGAATGTGACTATCACTATGTGCTCTGCCTTGAATTGCATGACCACACTGGTCACCTCGAAAATTTTGTTGCTTTTGACGATGCCACAAACCGAACTTTTGGGTATGTTCGCAAAGGACCTTAACCTCCTCTCAAGTGAGCTGGAAACTATCAGGGAAATATCCAACAAAGTGAAGGATCGTTAATTTCTCTTCACACTAGCTTTAATAACCAACGCTTTCAATGATGTTGAACACCTCCAGTCAACCCTTATGTGCTCTGAGGAACTCCCATACACCTCTGCATCCGCTCTCGTTCTCCATGGCATTCTACAAATGTCTACCCCTTCCAAACCAGTTTCCTGCCAACTATAACACATGACTTTCCCCCTCTCCTTTGTTTTGCCCCATGTTCTTATTTTACACACCCTTTCACTATACACCTATGTGTTCCAATTTCCCCCTCCCCTTCTCCATTTATGACCAACTTCAACCTTGCAAATTCTTTCCCTACTATGCAACTCCCTTTCACTATTGTCAACTCACTTTCCCCCCTTGCAGCTGCAAACATTTCCTCCATGCCCTTACATACACCTGCATGCCTTGTTAAAACCCTTTTGTCCACACTTCTATATGTACTCTTGGTTTTACACCTCCCTTACAACATTAATTCCTACTTTTTGTATTTCTTACTCATAATTGTATTGCCACTTCATCATGTTTACTTGTTCCTCTCAGCTATATGGGCACTCACTCACTTGTAATGCTCCTCCTTAATATATCGTCGTTCACTTGTTACTACTAACTATATCTTTCTTGTAACTACATGGGCACTCACTCATTTGCATTTTCCTACCATTTCTCATCTCTTCATCTAAACTGCACAAAAAACAAACAACAACAAAAAACAACACACATGTATTCAATATATATTACGATGTAACTTGCCAATATGAATAGCATACACAACTATTGCTTAACATTGTGTTGGCATCCAAAAACTTATCTTCCTTTAATCCAAACCATCTATGCCTTACAATATCCATTCTAATTAAATAAATGGTCATTTGAACATCCCACTATTTGTTATTGCAAGGCACCAACATTAAACAAAAAAACAAAAAAAACACTTCCCTCAAAAAAATGTATTTCGCCTTTGCTTCATAGTCACCACCTCTTGTTGTGAAATGGTGCCTCGTTAAATAAAAAACATACGCACCCATTAAATTCTACTATGCATTGCACACATAATCACAACAAAAAAACAAAAATACACATTTTGCTTTTTACACACAAACACAAACAAGTTGGTCCTCCTAAACGCCACTCATTTCTTTCCACGCTCCTACATGGCTTACACAAACTATTTCCTTACCTCACTTTTCATTCATCAAAAAACCTAGAAAAAAAAAAAACAAACACCATCCAAATAAAAAGAACATACATCCTCCTCTCTCAAATTAACGCGTGACATGTATTGTTCCTCACTTCTTTCATCATTCATATTGGTTACTTGCTTGGAAAGATACATGTTTGTTGTCACAATGTTAGTAAATTTTTTTATCTTTTTTATATATGTTTTCCAAATGCCACACAAAATAAAATACCTTTTCTTGCATCACAACAACACATTATTCACTCCATATACTACTTTTCCTTTGACATGCATGGTATACTTGCCTTTGTTTCAAATTCAACTTCTACCACTAACTTTGAAAATACTCTTCTTTATTGATTAGCTATGGAATCCACTCTGGTGCCTGATGCACGGCAAGCACGCCGACAACGACACTACACACTTCACAGGGACAACATTAATGCGCGTCTTTGGCTTCTCTACAATGCTCGTCGATCTGCACTACCCCCTCGTACCACCCCAGCTGAAAATTTCATACCTCCCCCCCTTCCTCTCCCTCTCGTTCCATCCACCCCTTCTCCTCTACTCCCACTTCCATTTCCCCTTTCTACCCCACCTATCCCCACCCTTGACCCCCCTTCACCTCCAACTTTCCCTGCCCAACAAGTCCCCCATGTTGCTTGCTTTTCAAATTCCCAACAATTCCACAACAACAGTCTCCAACAAGCACATCATCGCTTTCATGCACGAATTGATGCCCTCACCCCCATGTAAATATGTTCTATTTGTAATGAATCTTACCCTTCCATGAAAACAAAAACACGTAATGGTTTTATTTCCTACTGCCGATGTGACTCCGAATAAACTTTCCATTGTTTCTCTTTCTCAAATAACATGGACCTAGGAAAACAGACCGCAATCCTCTCCTTCCTAACTCGGGTTGAAGAGATTCTCATTTCTCGTATCAGCCCGGTTCTCCTAGTTACCCATGCACATGGGGTCCAATGCAAATATTCTGGGCATACTATTAGCTTCCCTCAAGATATCACTAACATTGTCACCTCTCTTCCCTGCATGCTCTCAGAAATTGATATCCTTATTGTCAAAAAAGGCACCCCTGGCCACACATCTTATGAGTTCTTTTTCAGCACATCTCGCGTCCTTGCAGAATTGCAATTAAAAATAGCAAACGATCCATACTACAGTGACGTTCAAGTTGACCCAAATGCACTTTCTACCTTGCTTATTGTCCCTACAGATGTCTCCACCCTTCTGCTCCATGTCACCACTCGCTCGCTCCCCTTCGCCCCACCTAGCCTTCTCTGAAACCCCCACTCCCGAGCTCCACCACGCATGACCGTCTGACCTTCATCCATCCTCCTTTGTTCAACTCTACCGAATTCCCATACTAAGCTTGATGAAATACTTGCCTACATAGAATCTTCCAATTCCGCACCCACCTATTCACTTCAATGGCTTATTATTGTTCTTTCTCCAATTAATGAATATAACACTGAGGGCCTCTTCTCTATGGCCTTCCCCACCCTCTTCCCCACTAGGTCTGCCATGATTAACCAACCAAGAATTGCAAAAATTGATATGCAAGAATATGCTTTTCATCTAATGCACTACCATGACAACCTCTTTGGTCAACATCCCAAATTTCGCTATTTTTTGTACAACCTTATAATGCGACATTGAAGCTAGGCAACTACATATGTCTTCATTAAAAGAGACCTTGCAAATACTTTGTCGGCCACCATTGCAGATCTTTGCCGGAACCTACAGCAACTTCCCCCCTCAACCATTCCAGACCAGATTATGCGGTTTGGCTTGTCTCTTCGAGGGAGCCGGGCTTTTGGACCAAGGCTAGAGGGGAGCTTAATGACATGATCGTTCAACAAGGCAGCCCTACCTTCTTCTTCACATTAAGTGCAACTGATCCAAAGTGGTGTGACTTGCATATGGCCATGCCTTCTAAACCTCCATCCAATGTGCATAAACAATCTCGATGGACAATCCAAAACATTGTTGCAAACCTGCATCGTGCATCTCTATACATCCATCACATATTCACAATTTTCTTGGAACATGTCCTACTAAAAGGGTTCCTTGTAAAGGATTTTTGGTACAGGTCTGGAACTTATGCTTTCCCTTCTCTCCTTTATATACAATTTTCTTGATGCAAACCTCTTACTTGTTCTCTGATTTTTTTAACCATAGGTATGAATGGCAACATAGAGGATATTCACATATACATGGCTTCCTATGGTTCTCAAATGCACCGATAATGGATGACCTCAACTGCACTAACAAAGAAAGTGTTGTTGCTTCTCAAGCTTTTTTCAATTCATACATTGCTGCTTGGAACCCTCGTCCCCTCCATCAAAGGCATTCCGAAAACCAGCAAGCATAGGTTTTTGATCCCTGCTTGCTTTCAACACCTGAAATATTGTCTTCCAATGAACAACAAGACTATGAGGAACTTGTTAACTATGTCCAATGGCACACAAACTGCCAATCCTCTACCCGCCTACGCAAAAGGAACAATTCCACATTGTGCCACTATGGAGCCCCTTGGGAATTGCGCGCCTCCTCCTCCATGGACATCAGTTCTACCGGCCATAAGACATATTCTCTTGCTAGAAATGATGACAAGCTTAATATCCACAACCCTCAGATGCTTGTGATTTGGAGGGCCAACATTGACTTCCAGCCTATCCTTTCTCGCCATGTCATTTTGAACTACATATCGAAATATGCAGCAAAAGCAGAGCCTAAATCAGAAAGCTACCACCAAATTCTTTCCCGCCTTGCCATGAGTTCTCCCCTTAATGCCCAGAATTTCATTGTTGTTTGCAAACTCTTGACCAAACTCATTTCTGATAGGGACATTGGTGCGCATGAAACATGCCACATGCTCCAAATAATCCTACTAACAAAATGCAGCCGCTCTTTTGTCTCCCTTAATGTTAAGAGAACAGTTTTCAGAGGTGTCTCACATAGCTTGGACGAACATCTTCCAACAACACCCTTAATCACTTCATACATGCAAAGACCTCTCTCACTTGAATCATTGTCTCTTATTGAAGTCATACGGTCCTGGTAATTTTCCTCCCGCCGCAAAACATCACCGTGGAAACACATGTCTCCTTCCATGGTCGTATGCGTCCTTCCTCACTATACCTCTATTCCATCTATAGATTTGAAATTGTATGTTGACTTTTGTTGGAGTGAACTTCTCTTGTACGTCCCTTTCTGTAACCTGCCAGATGATATTGGCACAACCAACGAGGCAATTATCGCACACGGGGAACAAGTTAAACACACATACCATGCATGGCATGTGCATCATGCACCTGTAGACCCACCCCTCCCTATGTCTCTGGACGAATCCCCTGTTGAAACAGACCCCCCTTACACCATGGAAATGGATGAATGGAAATTCCTTTCCCAACTCCACCCAACTAACAATATTCTCTTTGATGACTTAGAACTGCTTGGCCACTGTGACTTTGATGCAAGCCATAATTGGGCTCATTCCATTATCCCTGCACACTTGCAAGAGACAGTCATTCGCTTCATAGAATTCAAACGCTCCTCCATAAAACTACGCCAGATCCCCCCCCCCCAACTACACACTCCCTTTCCTCCTTGTCCCCTAGCCAACACCTGGCTTTCAAGATCATTTTTTCCCACTTTACTAGTGAATCCTCCAAACCACCACTAAATATGCTTATCCAAGGCACTGTTGGCATCGGAAAATCTTTCCTAATTGAATGCTTCAAAAATGCCTTCCTATCTGCCTCTTGTAATAGAACCACCCCTTTGCTCTTGCTTGCTCCAACTGGTGTTTCAGCATTCCACATAAATGCACTTACAATTCACTCTGCCCTTCGCATACTTGTATCCTCTATGCAACCTCTTGAAGGCCAATCCCTACTAATCCTTCAAGAACAACTTCGACATGTACAATACATTCTCATTGATGAGATGAGCATCATTGGACCTCAAAATTCTTGCTCAAATTGATGACCGCTTGGGAGCGGCATTCTCAGCCAATAGAAACACCCCATTTGGTGGCAATTCCATAATCCTTATAGGTGACCTTGGTCAGTTGCCACCTATCAAAGATACACCAATGTATGTAGGCACATCTCGTGGCAATGCTCTTTGGCAAAGCTTTGATACAATTGTCACACTTTCAATGATTTTTTGCCAGCAGGGCACATGCGCTTCTCAGATTGCATTCTGTTGGCTCCTTTCCACTCTTCGCAATGCAACCCCCACATTGGATGACTGGAAACTTCCCAAGGCACACACACAATCCAAGCTTCCACCAGATGAACAACAAACATTCAAAAATTTTATGCACCTTTATGCAACTAATGCATTTGTAGCTCTCCACAATAAAGCCATGCCAAAAAAATGAACATGCCAATTGCGCATTGCTATGCCCAACAAAGGAAACAACTACCATCTGGCACTTAAGAGGATTAACAGTTGGCTTCAAAAGTGCTTTTATGCATTGGACAACAAGTCATCCTAACAAGAAATTTGTGGGTTGAGGCAGACCTTCTTAATGGGTCACTTGAAAAAGTTGTTGCTATCTCCTATGTATCTGGTTCTCGACCCCTAGAACTCCCATCATTTGTTGTTGTTGATTTCATTCATTACAAAGCTCCACCATGGGACATTTCACATCCAAATTATGTGCCAATCTCATCAGTACCAAGGGGTTCTCACACACAAATGCCCCTTCGCATGGCATGGGCCTTAACGATCCACAAATCATAAGGTATGACCCTCCAGAAAGCAACAATCGACATTGGTGACATCAATCAGCAAGGCCTAACATTCACAACTATATCTAGAGTCAAATTGTTGAACAACCTTTGCATCTCTCCCACTTTTTCTTTCTCACGCTACGCACGCATGCAAGACAATCCATATGTGATACGCAAGAAAGGATAGGAAACGTACCTTGCATTTAAATCTATGCAGTTGCCTCCTTGATGCCATTCTTTGCAAGGTAGCTTTACTTCCTCCACATTGCTTTTTAGATCTTCTACCTCATCTCTCGTTATCCAAACAAACAAACAAAAAACCTTCCATTATTGTTTCTTTTTTCCCTCGTCTATTCCTACTGTGTTATTGTTATTTCATGTTAATGTTATTTAGCTTTTCTATTTTAGTTTTCAATTATTCGTTTCTCCATGTTTACTTATAGCCTTTTCTGTTGCTTGACTAGGAAAATAGATATGAAAACTTCTTCCTAGCTCTACCAGTTTTTCCAAGGAATACATGAATAAGAAACTACTCTTTTGGATATATAGTCTGGGTTCCTGCTCTCTCCAACTTTGCCTCTTTACTGCCTATGCCCTACTCTCCAACTACTTAGAAGGATTAAGATTGTCTTGCATGTCCTCATCCATAAACATGAAAAGGATGCAAACAGGCAACTCCGCTCAGAGTATATCGACCGTGTCTCGACTTTAAATCTCAAATGGTGTTGCAGATGCCATGCACCAGCTTGTATTTATGACTAGATTTTTTCAAATATGGGGGCGCACACACCTACATTGTCTGACTACAACATTTCGTGCCCCCCCTGCCAATCAACCGCATGTTACTACTTATATAGATACCACAACCTTATTTCTTTGTAGCACTTTGTTTACTTTTCACTTCCTTACATACACACCTTTTTTTCTTACATGTCCATTAGATCTCACTACTTTTTGTTTTTTCCCCTTGCTTTTCAGCATTTTTTTGTCTTCTCGCAACTTCCAAACTTTGCAAACAAATACATGTTATACACAACATGCACACTACCTTTTCGCATTTCAACCATACAAAATAAGACAATGCACGTGGCAATAAATCTAACAAAACTTATAAATACACGTCTGAATCCGACTCCTACAATGGTACTACAAATAGCAAACAATACATATCCAATTATCTATTTGGAAGCTAAATAATATTATTTCCCTTTTCCTTTTACTGTTTTCGCTCAAAAAATTAAAACCCTTCAAAAACAATTGTTCTTGTAATACAAGAGGAAAAACAAAACTTTGTTGCATTAACATATAAAAAATTAACCCTTTCCCACTTGAAAGCATGCTACCTATTGCCACTTCAATCAAAAGCACAAACATCATTCACAAATAAAACCGATGGAATCATCCATTACTAACTCATATAAATACCCAACTAATTAGACAAACAATTAAAACTTCCACATTGAACATGTCTCTTCTACAAAATATAAAAAAACATGGGAACAACGAGACAATAATGCTACTTTACACATTTCTTCAGTAGGTCGCTCTTCATTCCTATACCAACCTCTTGTGAAATATGAGACTCATTGAAAAAAAAAAACACATTTCTTTTCTTATAAAGGACAGCTTTAATAAGCTTTTTCCAACCTGCATTTCCAATTGCGAAATTAATCTAATTGACATCCTTGAAAAAAAACCTCCTCACAACCATGCAAATTATATATATAGTATTATATTTATACCAATTATTTTCCAAAACAATTTAAATTTACAAATTTCAAACACGTTCATATAAAAACAAAATAATTCTTTCAATCTCTTTCGAAACTGATGGTCATGGAAAATCAACAAAAATGACAAATAAAACACATTGAACATGTCTTTCCTACATAATTTATTAATACGTGGGAACAACCCGTCGCTAATGCTACTTAACACATTGCTACAGTATGTCATTCTTCATTCCTAGACCACATCTGATGAAATATGCCACTCGTTGCACACAAAAAAAAAAAAAAAAAACATTTTCTTCTTCTAAAGGACAACTTTATTAAGCATTTTCCAAACTACATTTCCAATTGCAAAATTAATCTAATTGACATCCTTGAATAAAAACTACTCACACCCATGGAAATTATATCTATATTCTTACATTTATACCAGTTGTTTTCCAAAACAATTTACATTTACAACTTTCAAACACTTTCATATAAAAAAATAAAAATAAAAAATAAAAAATAAAAAATAAAAAAATCAATGCTTTACATCTCTTACGAACCTGTTGCTCATGGAAAATCAACAAAAATGACAAATAAAAAAATAACACACAAAATCCACTTTTCAACCTCAACTACATTCCTTTTTTTCCCTATATCACTCGTGTTGTTCCCTTTGGGTTAACTACTATGTATTTCCCTTTGGGTTAACTACTCATACTGAACTAACCTAAAAATATATATACAAACCCGTTACACTTTGAAATATGGTGTCTTAACTATTGTCTTCCACATTCCCCAATGCTCCTATCGGCGTTCCTTTGCACCTCTCGGTGCAATTGCTAGTTTATTGAATCCACTGATGCCAACGATCTTACATCTTGACCATTAATACCAATAAAGTATTATAAATTGGAACTTTGAGCAGATGATTCCCTCTGATTATCGTCTACACACAGTGGGAACTTTGAAAGGATGATTCCCTTTAATTATTGTCCACCACATTATATTTCATAAAATGTTTATGTCATTATTTATAAAGGTATTCAAGTCATAAAACTATGTACTAATGAAATAAAGTATGAGAATTGTAACCCTAAAATTATAAAACTAGGTGGAATTGTTATGATTCGAACCTTCATTTCATAATTTTCAGAAAATTTTCATGGAAAGATTTTTATTTTTTATTTCTTTCTAGGTACTTGAAGTTTATAAATAAAATCATAAAGTTATGATGATTACAAATCCGACGTAAAGTTTCTTTCTCTTCCTCTGGTTGTTCACTTTCGTTTCTTTCTCCTGCCCATTATTTCTGTGATTTCTCATCTAATTGAACTGGTTGCTACCCTAGGAATGCTACCCTACTCATAAATTTACTCGTTGGACGTGAGTTATCGAGGGGCTACCTCTATTAGTCAAGCCTCACATTCCATGTGATCAACACTTTCGTTTTGGTTCCATTACACCTCGCATAAAGGGAGGGAAAGTTCTTGAATCTTCCATGCGCAGGAACTCAGAATAGTGAACTCGAGCTGGAACATTGAACTTGAACTTGGCAGGAATAGTGAGCTCGAGCTCAGCAGGCTCGACAGGCACTGAGGGACCGTTTCAAATCTTCCTTCTTTACTTTAAGTCATCCAATCAACTATTCTACGAACAAGGAGCGGAAGAAGAGGGAGCAGGTGTTGTATTGTCATTGCTTGTTTCCCCCCTTTGTGTTCTGCTCTATTGGGTAAGAGGTAAGTAACTCGTGGCATCCGAATGTTATTTTTATATTTATTTGATTAAACCTAGAAGGAGGAAAAACAAAAACCAACACAAATAATGTACTCTACACAGTCTCCATTTTCATCTCTAACTCATCCTTCCATTTCATCTTAGTCATTTCATTTCATTGAATCCTTCCATTCCATGTTGTAACTGTTAATTTCTGCTTCATTTTTTAGTCAGTTTGATTCTGGGTTTGGGTTTGGCCCTTTCAATTCTGGGTTCATATTTTTAGGTGTGGAGAGTGGCAGTGGAATTCGGGTTTAGGGTTTTACAAGTAGCCTCATCCCAAAATGGAAAACAATGGCAAGGAAATCTCAAATTTTGTGAAAACAAATCACTTAGGCCAATTCAAAATTGCTTCAGCAAGAAAAATAGGGAAGTGGATTTGGGTAAATGCAAAACAATATCGGGGTATTTTAAAGCGTAGACTTGCTTATTTTAAATGGGAACAAAAAAGAAGAAAAAAACAAATAAGAGGAAATTTTGAAAGCCAAAGAAAAAGAAAGGGACCACAAAATTTCAGAGATTAATTTTTCAAATCAACCTTTAATGGAAGGTTACAAGATCCTAAAAGAGCAAGTAACAATGCTACAAGAGGCATTAGAGATAGGAACACAAGAATGGGAAAACATGAAGACAACATGGCAAACCATGAAAGAATCAATGGAAGCAAACAAGGAAGTGATCATTTCTAAAGCAACTCAGGTGGACACACAAATATCTCAACAGTAGGTAGTCATTTCTGGAAAACAAAAAACAAAAAAAAAGGAAAAAGAGATCAAGAGGACAAACATTCCAAAAGAAATCAGAACCATAGTTGAGGACACTGATGGTTACATAAGGATGGAGGAAAAAGAAGATGTAAGTTCTCGTAGAGCACAAAAAAGAGAACACAAAGATAGAAAAGATAGGGAACAAATTTTATTATAAGAGGAATAGTGACTATGGAAAGAATGAAAGCACTCTCAATTTGACAACAGACTTTTTGAAAGAGAAATTACATTGGAGAGGGAAAATTTGTCAAGCAAGAAGGGTAGGAAAAATATGTGAAGAGATGCCTCTTCATCATGGCAAGTGTGCAAGACAAACACTATCTCTTAAGAAAAATAAACTCTTGAAAGGCTCACACTTATTCTTAGATGAAGATCTACCTAGCAAACAACAAGAGGAGAGAAGAGAAGAAGTGGAGAAAATTAGAGCAACAAGAAACGAAGGGAAAAGAGCATGATTGTATAATGGTAAAGTGGTTATTGCAATGTTTGGGCCTCATGACAAAGCAAGGAAGCAATTTGGCAGTAAAGAAAAAATAGAGAATTCTATAATAGGGAGGGAAACAACAGGATCAACATGGATGAAAAGGGTGAAGACTCGAATTTGAGTCTTGTGTGCCAAGAAGTGTAGCAATCAAATCCTACCTAGGTCTACCTAAGTCTAGTCTATTGGAACTATAGAGGTTACCCTTGGAAGAGGGGACCTGGGATAGGGCTTATTGCAAAAGGTAGAGACATAATTTGTCTCACATAAACTCATGAACATGATGATTGTAAAACTCCTATGTTTGATGGTTATTTGAAATTAGTAGTTTGGAACGAGGCAACATAAAATGGCAAAGGCTATGGAGGAATATTTGTTTCAGTGAAAGAAAAATAAGGTTGTCACATACAGTTTTTGAAAGAAGATACAAATAAACAATATTTATGGCTCAAAATAACAGAGAATGAGAACCACATAAGAATTGCAGCATGTTATTTTGCACCTCAAGTCTCAAAAACTTAAAAAAAATAAGGGGTTAGATAGAAAAGACCCATATGCAGCTTGAAAGAAAGATATTGTTGTATATTCTCAGTAGGGAGAAGTTACTTTAGTAGGATATTTCAATGCTAGAACAACAAATCAACAAGCTAATATTTTTTGCTGCAAAGAGGATCACAATCATATCTGTCTCATTGAAGAGGAGAATTCCCAATGTTTGAGATGTTCAGAAGATGACAAAGTTAGCAATCATTTTGGAGAGGAGTTGCTCACATTGTGTGGTGCTTTCAATTTAATTATCTACAATGGTCTAGATAAATGGAAAAGGTTTGGGAAGTTCACTTGCAACACATACAATGGGGCAAGTGTTGTTGACTACATTATTTGTTCACAAAGCTTGATAGAAAGGATAGATGAAGTTAAGATTTGAGAGCATATGTGGGACTTAAAGTCAGACCATAACCTAATTTATATAAAGATATCTTGGTTAGAAGAAATTCAGCATAGGAGGAAAACCCAATGTTCTCGGAAATCAATATTAAGGGGCAAAATTCTTTTAACACAAGACAATTGCACTATCTTCAAAACAATGTTGGAGAGATCAATTCAGAAAGGGAAGAGTGGCTCCTAAAGCCTCAATAGTCATGAGTTAACAAGTATAATTTAGAGTGCACTTGAGAAGTGCAAAAGAGAAAAGAAAAAAAAAAATAGGAAATCTGAATCAAATTGTTTTCCTTCAAATGCTTGGTTTGATGAGGAATGCAAAATGGCAAGGAAAACCTTGAAAAGGGCAGGTGAGGAGAAGATGAATGTAAAGTTATATAAGCAGATTTTAAAAAAGAAAAAATATGAGTTCATGCAAATAAGGCGAGAAGAGTTAATATATCTAGGCAAGAATCGCCTAAAGTCCATAAACCTAACATACCTCTCAGACCTATAGTCAATACCATAGGTTCCCCTACTTACATTTTGGAAAAACACCTAGCCAAAAAACTCAGACCCCTATCTGGTAATACCCCTTCTTATATCAAAGACTCCTATTCTTTTGTTCAATGGATTAATAACATAGAAATGAAAGATGAATACCTTATGGTTAGATTTGATATTGTATCCCTGTATACCATGATTCCTATTGATGAAGCTATTGAGATCATGAGAAACATCACTGATAAAGAAATTGGGGATCTTCTGGAGCTATGCTTGAAATCCTCTTATTTTAGTTTCAAAGGTAAAATTTATGAACAAACTCATGGTGTGGCTATGGGCTCTCCTCTATCCCCCATAATTGCCAACATCTTTATGGAGCACTTCGAACAGAAAGCTCTTAAGTCATTTCCATACACCCATGAAGAATGGAAAAGGTTTGTTGCTGACATATTTGCCAAGTGGAGTCATGGAAAAGAAAAACTTGACCTTTTCCTCAATCACTTAAATAGCCTCTCTGACCATATAAATTTCACTATTGAAATTGAAAATAACAACCAACTTCCCTTTCTCGATATCCTTCTAACTAAAAGAGATGGGTCTCTTGGTTTCCAAGTCTATAGAAAGAAGACCCATACAAAAAGATATCTTCATGCAAATTCCCATCACCACCCTAAACAGAATATTGGCATCATCAGGACCTTAACTACTAGGGCGGCCAGAATATCTAATGCAAACCATCTAAATGATGAGCTTAACCATCTTCACAAGGTGTTTGAACTAAATGGCTACAATAGAAATACCATCAAGAAAGCTATGCACCTATCCCTAAACAAGATTAACAATGATATTAAAAATCAAAATTTATCCACTCCTCAAGTCTCCCTTCCATACATAAAAGGCACCACTGATAAAATCTCTAAAATTCTTAATAAGCATAACATTAATGTAGCATTCACCCCTGCTAATACCATCAGACAATTATTCAATTCTGTCAAGGATCCCATAAACCCTAAACTTCAAAAAGGTGTTTATGTGATTCCTTGCTCATGCGGTAAGGAATACATAGGCGAAACGGGTAGGTCTCTTAATATTAGAAGTAAAGAACACACTGCTGACTTAAGAAGAGAAATGACCTCTAAATCAGCCTTAGTTGAACATGTTCACTCTTCCTCTCATTACGTCTGCATGGAAGACGTCAAACTGGTTAGAAAAGAAGACCACTACCTCAAAAGGAAAATCAAGGAAGCCATTGAAATAGAAAAAAGGATGAACAACATGAACCGGGACGATGGATTAAAACTAAGCAATACCTGGAAACCTTTACTTGAAACCTTAAAAGCCAATAATTAACTCTGTTCCCTTAAAAAAACCCTTTAATAAAAATAAATAAATAAATAAAATAAATAAATAATAAATTAACTCTATAAATTATAGATAAATAACTCACTAAATCTATATAAAAAATAATAATAATAATAATAATATAAAATTGAATTATTATTAAGCAAATAAAACAATTAATCAAATAATTAATTAATTAAACAAAAGAAATAAATACATTAAAATTAAATTAATAAACTTAATAATAATAATAATAAATAATAATAAATTTAGTTAACTAATCTATTTGTTTAATTAACTATCAAAAATTAGTTAATTAGTAAAACATAGTAATGATTAATCAATCAAAAAAAAATTCATAAGAAGTAGTAAACCTAATAATTAATTCTAGAATTAGAAAAATAAGAAATTAATGTATCCCTGTAACTTATTAATTAATGAATTAATTAATCAAATTAATAAATTAATAATGTAAATAAATGAATAAATATATTAATAAATAATTAATAATTAATTAATTAATTTTATTAATCAAACAAATTAATTTATTATTTAAACGAATTAATGAATAAATTGAACCAATTATTTAAAATAGAATTAATAAACATAATATTAATTCTATAAATAATAAAATTAATCAATTCAGTTATCCCCTTGACTAAATTAATTTAAAAAAAATAAATATATAATATTAATAATAATAATAATAAATAGTTTAATTAATTAATTAATTAAATAAGAGCTGACCTATTTCTTATTTCTTTTGTTTAATAACTTATATATATACCCTAATTATAGCTCTTGGATACATCATTAAGATCTTAAGAATATCTATTGATGCATCCTCCCCTGATGATGGACTCACTTGGTAGTCTGAAACGTTGGGTTCACAAAACTCTACAACAGGTCATTCCTCCTCTATCTAAAACTATCCTCGCCTTTATGGATTCATTATTTAACAACATCAAATCCTACCTTGGAAGGGATATGATGGACAATGCATTAGAATTCGAGAGATTAAGATTATCCAGAGCTAAACTCATTTCTAATCTAAATTTTCTTAAAAATTGTAGAGATAACAATCTCATTCCCAAATTTGCTATATGCAAACACCCTCTCCAGTTAAGCAGAAACCTATCAAGCTTCAGAAAATTAAGTGAAACCCTAGTTAGAAATGAAATCAAATGGGCTAGGTCAAAATTAGTTAAAACTTCTCAGAAACTTTTTTCCTCTCATCTATACCTTTCCTCATATCTCAGACAGGATCTATGGCATTCGTTGGATGCAATTACTTTTATAAAATCTGATAAATGGCTAATTAAAGACACTAGACAGAAATTAAAAAAGCTGAACAATTTGCGTAATGTTGGTGAAGAGCATAACCAATGCTCTCATAAACACCACGCTTATTCCAGTTCAAGGATTCGTAATCTTGATTGCCACACCATAATACAGGCTCACCAAAAGCAGCAGAATTTGCTCCTACCAAACTCCTCATCCACTGACAGCATTCCTCTTCTCACCATATCTGAATTAAACAGCGCAGTTAATGAGAACAACATGTATATAATAAACAGCGCAGTTAAGAACAGTGGATGTATAAATGAAAATGCGTTGAGAGAAAACATGATACAAAACATAAACGTAAATGATACCTCCATACAATCCGGCTCACAAGTTGTACCTCATCTTGAAGCGCAGGCCAGTTTAGATTCAAATGTTATAAACAGCGCAGGTATAAATCAAAATTGGAGCAGCGTGGGTATAAATGAAGATGCATTGAGAGAATACATGGTACAAGAAATAAACAGAAGGGACACCTTCACCATAACACAATCCGGCTTACGAGCTGTGCCTGATCTTGATGCCTCTAGAGCGCAAGCCAGTTTCCACGCACATTCCAGTTCAAGGGTCCGTAATGTCATAAACAGCGCAGGTATAAATCAAGAAGTGGGCAGCGTGGGTATAAATGAACAATCCGGTTTACAAGTTGTGCCTTATCTTGATGCCTCTAGAGCACAAGCCAGTTTAAATTTAAATCCTATAAACAACGTAGTAAATCAAGAAATCAGCAACACGCGTGATAATGAAATAAGAACAAACAGCTTGGAGATGGTACAAAATATTAGCGATGTGGACATAATCGGTCTCTCCATCAGGCACAGCAATATGTTGGACACTCTGGATCACTCCAGAACTCATCCCCCGTTTGATGTTATAGGAAATAATGGCAACGCAGTTATAAAGGTTAAGAAAATACAAAGGTGTAAATCAACGGATGATAACAGCGCAGATATGAGCAATAATGTAGATAAAACCATCAGCCCATCTACCAGTTTAAAATCTCAATCCACCCATCCCGACCAAAGTAGGATTTCAGACAAAGCCCAGGTCATTAACTTATCAAACATCAGTCTTGATTATGCAACTGAATCCATTTTGAAAAAAGGGCTAAATTTTGCCATAACTCGAATAAAATACCTATAGAGGAAGTCATCAGTAATATTCAAGTAGCTATTAAAAACCTAGATATAGCAAAAAGTGAAGAAATTAGACAGGATATTGCAAAAATTCTGAGAACCTCTAAACCTCCTACATCTAACATTTCCAGAGAAGAAAAAATATCTCTAAACAACCTCAGAAAAAATAAAAATATAGTCATCCTAAAAGCTGATAAGGGCAATGCTACTGTAATTATGAACAGAATAGAGTATGACAACAAAATGGAAGAACATTTAAATAATAGTGGATGTTATAAAATTATTAATAAAGATCCCAGCGAGAAAATCATGCGTGAAGTTATTAAGAAAATCAAAGAATCATCTCTGGATGATGTCACAAAAAAGAAAATCATCCCTAATAGTTCCATTATTCCTAGAATTTATGGAGCTCCTAAAGTCCATAAACCTAACATACCTCTCAGACCTATATTCAATACCATAGGTTCCCCTACTTACCTTTTGGCAAAACACCTAGCCAAAAAACTCAGACCCCTGTCTGGTAATACCCCTTCTTATATCAAAGACTCCTATTCTTTTGTTCAATGGATTAATAACATAGAAATGAAAGATGAAGACCTTATGGTTAGCTTTGATATTGTATCCCTGTATACCATGATTCCTATTGATGAAGCTATTGAGATCATGAGAGACATCACTAATAAAGAAACTGTGGATCTTCTGGAGCTATGCTTGAAATCCTCTTACTTCGATTTCAAAGGTAAAATTTATGAACAAACTCATGGTGTGGCTATGGGCTCTCCTCTATCCCCCATAATTGCCAACATCTTTATGGAGCACTTCGAACAGAAAGCTCTTAAGTCATTTCCATACACCCATGAAGAATGGAAAAGGTTTGTTGATGACATACTTGCCAAGTGGAGTCATGGAAAAGAAAAACTTGACCTTTTCCTCAATCACTTAAATAGCCTCTCTGGCCATATAAAATTCACTATTGAAATTGAAAATAACAATCAGCTTCCCTTTCTCGATATCCTTCTTCTAAAAGAGATGGGTCTCTTGGTTTCCAAGTCTATAGAAAGAAGACCCATACAAAAAGATATCTTCATGCAAATTCCCATCACCACCCTAAACAGAAGATTGGCATCATCAGGACCTTAACTACTAGGGCAGCCAGAATATCTGATGCGGACCATCTAAATGATGAGCTTCACCATCTTCACAAGGTGTTTGAACTAAATGGCTACAATAGAAATACCATCAAGAAAGCTATGTACCTATCCTTAAACAAGATTAACAATGATATTAAAAATCAAAATTTATCCACTCCTCAAGTCTCCCTTCCATACATAAAAGGCACCACTGATAAAATCTCTAAAATTCTTAATAAACATAACATTAATGTAGCATTCACCCTTACTAATACCATCAGACAATTATTCAATTCTGTCAAGGATCCCGTAAACCCTAAACTTCAAAAAGGTGTTTATGTGATTCCTTGCTCATGCGGTAAGGAATACATAGGCTAAACGGGTAGGTCTCTTAATACTAGAATTAAAGAACACACTGCTGACTTAAGAAGAGAAATGATCTCTAAATCAGCCTTAGCTGAACATGTTCACTCTTCCTCTCATTACATCTGCATGGAAGACATCAAACTGGTTAGAAAAGAAGACCACTACCTCAAAAGGAAAATCAAGGAAGCCATTGAAATAGAAAAAAGGATTAACAACATGAACCGGGACAATGGATTAAACTAAGCAATACCTGGAAACCTTTACTTGAAACCTTAAAAGCCAATAATTAACTTTGTTCCCTTAAAAAAACCTTTAATAAAATAAATAAATAAATAATAAATTAACTCTATAAATTATAGATAAATAACTCACTAAATCTATATAAAAATAATAATAATAATAAATAATAATAAAATTAAAAAAATAATATAAAATTAATATTATTAATTAAGCAAATAAAACAAATTAATCAAATAAAAATAATTAAACAAAGAAATAAATACATATAAATTAAATTAATAAACTTATTAAAAATAAAAATAATAATAATAATAATAATAAATTTAGTTAACTAATCTATTCGTTTAATTAACTATCAAAAAATTAGTTAATTAGTCAAACATAGTAATGAATTAATCAATCAAAAAAAAAATCATAAAAGTAAGAAACCTAATAATTAATTCTAGAAATAGAAAAATAAGAAATTAATTTATCCCTTTAAACTTATTAATTAATGAATTAATTAATCAAATTAATAAATTAATAATGTAAATAAATGAATAAACATATTAATAAAGAATAAATAATTAAATTAATTAATTTTATTAATCAAACAAATTAATTTATTATTTAAACAAATTAATGAATCAATTGAACCAATTATTTAAAATAAAATTAATAAACATAATAATTAATTCTATAAATAATAAAATTAATCAATTAAGTTATCCCCTTGACTAATTAATTAAAAAAAATAAATAAATAAAAATTAAATAATAAATAATAATAAATAGTTAATTAATTAATTAAATTAAAAAAGAGGCGACGTATTTTCTTATTTCTTTTGTTTAATAACTTATATATATACCCTAATTATAGCTCTTGGATACATCATTAAGATCTTAAGAATATCTATTGACGCATCCTCCCCTGATGATGGACTCACTTGGTAGTCCGAAACGTTGGGTTCACAAAACTCTACAACAGGTCATTCCTCATCTATCTAATAATATTTCATCCAATCAATGGTTTGACTATCCAAGAAAACTCTATGAGAAAGAATCAAAGGAGGAACCTCCTCCCATGATCAACACAACCACAAAGTTTTTCACATTACAGGAAGTAGAGACAGGAATTAAGAAGTTGAAACTAGGAAAGGCAAAGGACTTGGTTGAGATTCAACCAGAATATCTAAAGTGGGTAATGAACATTCTTGCACCGTACATCGTAGAAATATTCAACAACGTCATTCGGCAAAGATTCCCAAGATATTGGACAACTAGTCTAGCAATACCCCTTTTTAAAATTGGAGACATTAATAATCCTTCCAACTATAGAACCATTATGATCAATCCTTTGTTTACAAATCTCTTCAGCAGCATGGGGGAAAATAGAATCAGTAAGTGGGCAGAAGTCAAAGAAAAGAGGGAAAAAGGGCAAGCAGGGTTTAGGCTGAAGCATTCTACAGTAGATCATGGTATCAAATTGAGGCGCATTATTGAAAAGGTTTAGGAGAGGGCTCATAGGGATCTCTTTGCCTTTATTGAGGTAGGTAAGGCGGGATGGGGACTTTAGCATGCCATCCTTCTTTATCCCCAATGTTAGCCCAAAGAAGAAGTATTTTGCTGCTTTGTTGATTTCAAAAAGGCATTTGACACGATCCCTAGAGAGAAGTTGTGGAGTAGACTGGAAGAACTTGAAATTCCTTTGCATTATAGATTTGTTGTCCATAGACTTTATGAAGAGATGAAAGTCAAAATTAGAACTTCAACGGACATTTCAGAAAGCTTTAGAAGTGACATCGGAGTCAAGCAAGGTTTCCTGTTATCCGCTACTCTTTTTGGCTTATATATTGATAAATTGGAAGAGTGGCTAAATATGCAAGGTGGGGATTGTGTTCAGTTGGGGGAATTTGTGATAAATCTTATTTTATATGCCAATGACCTTGTATTGATTGCTAAATCAGACCAGGGATTGTAGATGCACCTATATGCCTTGAGCATTTTTGCAAATAAATGGGATGCAAGTCAATACCAACAAGACCAACATAATGATTTTCTCAAATAAAAAGAAGCAGAGACAGCATAATTTCTTCTTTTAAGGAAACATGCTTGAAGAAGTAAATGAATACAAGTACCTCGGGATTGATTTCAACAACAAGCTTAATAGGGAGCACTGCAGAAAGAAGGGAATCTTAGGAGGGTGGAAAGCATTATATGCTCTTCAAAACAGATGTAGAGAGGCAGAGTTATGGGATTGGAAAACAATTAAAGTGCTTTTTGGGCTCCTAGTTTGTCCAGTGATATTATATGGGTGTGAATTGTGGGCTAGCAACATCCCTGCCTCAAAATGGAAGAAAATCGAGAAAATCCAAAAATGCTTGATCATGAGCAAGTTTAAAATAAAAATTTTGTTTTCTTATGAGATAATCTTGAGTGAAACATGAGCAACTTCCATCGAAGCAGTTTCTATGGTGCGTCTCATAAGGTATATTCAAAGAAATGAGCAAATGGGAGAAGGTAGATGGTCTAAAGTTATCTTCAATGAAGGAATGAGTGAAAGAAAGAAATCATGGATGAGACAAAACAACAAATGGATGCAAAAGTGGAATATTTACATCAATACATGTCCCCCAAATAGCAAGGATTTGAAGAGTTATGTTATGGAGAATTTTCGTAATCATATATGGTGAAAAGAGTTGGGTAGAAAGAAGAAGTATTATGTTCAAGAATTCAACCCCACGTGTGGTCTCCAAAAAAAAGAGTACATTGGAGCTAGCATTCCATGGAGAGCAAAGATTCTCATTACTCAATTAAGAACTATCTCACATCAATCACGGTGCGAAACAGGTCAGTGGAAAAGACCTAAAGAAGCTTGGGAAGAGCGGGTGTGTACTTTTTGCACTTCTGGGGCAGTGGAATTGGAAAAACATTTCATTTTGGAATGTGATGCTTTCATAGACATTAGAGACAGTTATAACGGTATGTTAACATCGGTTCCTTTGCATTATCTTTTCGGTGAGGGGAATGTTAGAAGGTTGGGTCAGCTCATCATTAATTTGAATAATAAGAGGATTGAATTGCAAAAGGAAAAAAACAGGGAACCTAGTGGTCCCATAGACTATAGCTAGTCTCGTGGACGTTAAAAGTTTCATTCATATAACTTTATTTAATTTTTTTGGGGTTGCTAGTCTAAAACTTATAAGGTGTTATCGAGAAAAGTTTGAAAGGACAACTCTCTCAAATAAAAATTGATAGATGAGGGAGATGGAGTATAACTTTTTAGTTTTTGATTATATGTTTATTGGTTTGATGTGATTTTTCATGAGGTTTGTAATCAATTTTTTTATGTGATTTTTTATGATGTTTGTAATTAATTCTTCTTATGAAGTTTGAATTTGAGATTTAGTAGGACTAAACATCACACAAACCAACTAATCTACACTTCATAGATTTATTTGTAAGAATTGTTATGATCATAATAATTTATTTTAAGATAGTTTTTCAAGGAAACTTGAAACTTGGATACCAAATATTATGAATTGTTTCCAATTTCCAATTATAAATCTAGAGAGGCTCATTATTAATAAAAATTTAGTATTAGCGGAAAAAATGGGATTGAAAAACCTATGTAAGCTACACCAATCAAGAGGGAGTTTAATTTCAAACCTTACATTAATAGTAGAGGAAATTTCAATGAACCAAAAATAAAATCCTATCTCAAATCACAATCCTTCTCCCCATGTTAATATTCTAGATCACATGGTGCTTATATTATCCCTTTTTATATATTATTACTTTAGTAGATAATAACAGGGAGTTAGCTCAAACAATTTGCTCCATATGCATTCCTTTAATGTGTTTAAGCATTCATATGATCATAGTCATTCAGCTTGAGATTGTTTTTAAGGAAACTTGATAGATGGTTTCAATGAATATGATTCACTTCTAATATCTAATTATAAATCTAGAGGATTTTCTTCGTTAATGGAAATTTCATATTAGAGAAAAATTGAATAGGAAAATGTAATTAATTGACAACAATAAAGGAGTAAATTAATTTGAGACCCTATATGCAATAACCCAAAAAAAGAATCTTAGCTCAAATTGTGATTATTCTCCTCGTGTTAGCATTTCCAATCACACATTGCCCATGTTAGTGGAAAATGACCTTTGGCTTAGAATTCCTCCACCATGGGAAGACATAATGACATGTAAGTCATGACTTTGGTCAAGTATTTTATTGATATTTATTGAAGATGTCTTTCGAAATATCTACTCTACTAGCTATAATAATAGTCTTTTTTTAAATTAAGAGTTAGTTCAAAATATGCTTAGTGCAACCTATGGTTTTATTCTTAGATTTCAAACATAGCTATTCAATGTCAAATCTATAGATTTTCACAGTTTCTTTGAAAACTTAGAACTTTTTAGTGTACTCATCTATTAATATGCCCTTCTAGAACAAGCACGCAAGTTAAACAACACAAGTCTTATCCTTGTTATCATTTTCTCTATGAGGCAACGCATCTACATTGCTACAAAATCCACTTTAGATATTTTTGCAATCCAACTCTCAACCCATATATGAGATAACGTGTCCAAATGATGTGTGAGCACATTTAACTTACTCTGGGTTGTGCATGTGTGTAACAAGATTGATATACATGTTCAACAACTTCTAAAGCCAATAGCACTTAAAGATTCAAATAACAATATTAAGCACATCACAATTTTATCCATGTCAAAATCCCCAATGACCCAAATCTATGGTGATTTTTTCATTAAAATTATATTTGACACTTATGTACTCATATATTCAGTGGATTATAGTCATTCCAATTTAGTAAATATTTACATTTTACATAGCTTTATATAAAATAATAGTAGAAATCTACATAAAATGGCGTTCGACACTATATTCATCAAATTATTCATATCTTAAAACTTTATACAAATGATAAAAGACCCAAGTTGTAACCATGAGATGACGGAAAAATTAGTATTATGGGATGTGAATTGTACTTTTTCCAAGACATCATGAGAAATAATATAATTTGAGTATAACATGAAGAGTCACATAAAAACCTCGTGTTCCATGTATAGATTTATATTACATATAAAAGTAGAGTACATTTGTAATTAGTGAAGGCTTGCAATTAAGGAAGCTAGCACTTCCATTAACATGATATTAGTTTGATTATCATAGTTGTTTAAATATGAGTAAAAAAAAAATATTGTTACTATTGAAATTGGAACTTTCCTCCATCACTAACTCCATGAACACAATGTCAGAATTCCAAGTGGTTGGGGGCTTGACAGAAGGATGTGTTTCTTTAGTGAGATCAATAATTAGATGACATTGATCTGGATTGGATCATTATTTTATTTTTCATCCATCTAAATGTTTTTAGAGTGGAAATTTTGAAGGAATCAACTTGGAGGGTCCTTTTTAATAGTGGGTTACAGTTTGAAGAATTGTGGTTTGAAACCTTTTGGAGCCATTTTGAGTCATCAAGTTTTTCTTTTGGGGTCAAGACTTTCCTTATTTAGTATTGCACCCTAGGACATTGATTTGCACTCTGAGACCTTTCCAATGGTTCAAGAATCATGTCAAACAAAGTTTGTATGCAAAAGTTATGCTTCTTGCAAGTTGACCTATTGTGTTGATTACCATGGTATGAGTGGAGGCTATAAGGGTTTCCTAAGGAAAGTATTGTGTTTATTATGGACGATGTGTGTATTTATTTATGTTCCATATTTCCAATCTCAACTAATTTATACATTTAAGCATAAAAACAATAAACAAAGAATCTAAGATCTGAACGAAATTAACATTCATAGTAAGGATTTTAGTAGGACAAACTCACGTGGGGATGGCGTGCTTCTGCAAGTAACATCTCAGCCAAAGATATCTGCTCTTATATCTCATGGAATAATTAGCCTTGTCCCTATGCAGGTTGGATTGCACTCACGTGGAAGTGGGATGTCCCACTTAAACTTAAGTGTTTTACTTGGTTGATTCTACATAACTAAATACTCACTTGGGAAAATATGATGAAGACGGGTCTTCAAGGACCGAGGAGATGTAATCTTTGCAGATTTTCTTTTGAAGATTTTACGCATCTATTTTTTATTTTCCCTTTCATGAATTCTATTTGGGAGGAAGTCTCTAATTTACTCAAGATCAATGTCAAGGGGGATCAATCCTCCATTATTTCGTGCCTTGCCTTCTGATCCTCAAGGTTGAAAGCATTTAGAGCCATCCCGTTGTATGTTTTTTATGGCATTTGGTGTTATGGAAACACTTGTATTTTTTTAAACAAGCCCCCGAATGTGATCGCCACTAGCCTCAAAATTGTTGCCGACTTCCTCGAGATTGGACCATGGTCTCCAAAGCCTCACTAGCACTTGTTTCCTATAAGGATATGGGGGAATCGTTTCTAATCATTTTTTTTTACGGGGCCTCGTCCTGGGGTCAGTGTGGATGCAATTCATATATCAAACTTAGCCTCTCTCATGCATTTTGCTTCTTCTGGCACAGAGGGCCTAGTTCAAATTATAGGGAAGAGGTAGTAGCTTTGTGGGGGGTACTCCAATGTGCTATTTGGCTAGTTGTTAAGAATATTATGATTGTTGAAGACTCAAAATTTTTCATCGAGTGGGTTCAAGGTGGATCTATCTTGAGGTGCCTTCCTTACAACATTCAATGGAAAACAAAACGTCTCTATTGCCCTCCTTCCTTGACATCTCCTTCCAACATGTTTATCAAGAGAAGAACTTGGAGGTTGATGCCCTCTTTAAGCATGGGGTTTCTCTTCAGTCATGGTTGATGTTTTTTGAATTCCTACTAAATGGTGTTATACGTGATTTGGGCTCCTTTGAGTCCTAGCCTGGGCTAAATTTCATTTTACTCTGTTTTTCTTTTTGTCATTTTTTAGAAGTGGATATTTTTGTATTTCTGGAAGTGTTTTTTCTTTTCAGGGATTTTATTCTTTGCTCGCTTGTGATCCTCCCTTTGTTTCTTGTTTTGGAGCTACCATGTTCGGCTCCTTTGATCCACTCTGAATTATAATGGACTTTTCTGTTGTGCAGAAGGACACCTTCCATTTTCTTCTCTTTTTGGTTTTGGGCATTTAAAATTTCCATGTAAAGCCTGAGAAGTATGTAGATGGGTTTATGCTCTCTACCTCAGAATTATCTAAACTCCTATTTATTTTAATGAAGGGTGTTTATTTTTTCTGTTGAAAAAAAAGGAATTTTGTAATTTTATCAGATCCATTGTGACAAAATGTTCCAGTGGAATATCCATGATAATTTACATATCATACATACCCCTAGAGTCATGGGATATGGCCTCACCCTTGCTTGTGGCAAGTTACTCCTATACCTACTTCACTAAAATATTGACCCTAAAGATCACTTTCTAAAAGGCCTTAAATTTTCCCTCAAAAACATGAATAAGTTGCGTAATGTCTTATGACTCTTGCTAGTAAACGAACACATCGCTAGAGTTAGTAAACGCACACATCAATAGAGTTAACAAATCCTCAATAGGCAATTAAGCACATGCCATGAAATAGACTAGGAACATTGGATTATCCGATGCCCAAAAATCTCCCCCCAATGTGAGCTAAGTGTGTTTCAAACTCTAGACCTTTGGCTTTGATAACATTTGTTGGAAACACAATTGCCATTACACCAAAACTCGTAGGTGGTAGTAAATGAATGCATCGCCAGAGTTAACCGATTCTCAAGAGGCAGTTATGCAGATGTCGTGAAACACACAGGGAGAGTTGGATTATCCAATGCCTAACACCTATGCTATTGAGAGGTCACAGGTTCATTTTTCTCGACACTCTTGGGTTCAAGCTTTGTGGTTGATTCGATAAGAAGTAGTCCTTTCTTGCAAATCTATTTGTTACAAATATTTTGTGGATGTACTGGTCACCGATCTCTGAGGACTATGAACCCCTTATATGTGTGTGTGTGTGTGTGTGTGTATACATATAACTATATATATTCATGAAATTCATGTTTATATAAATTAGTGTGATACTATTAGTAGGATTGAGCTTGGATGCCTCTTGGGATAGTTTAATTTCCCAAAAGTGGCTTCCATGATCAATCCCTCCCCATGAGATTTGAACCTGAAATCCACACAAACCAACTAATCTACAACTCATGGATTATAATAATTAGCAATAAACTAAAAAATAATTTTTAATTTAATAAAATAAAAAAGATTACAAATGAAATATACTTTATCAAATAAAATTTAATATATTTCTTAAGAATATGGATTGAAAAATACTACTACTTATTCATTCAATGTGATATACTCTTAAAATAAAAACTATGTATGTAAAATCCTTTTCAACATTAAAAAAAAAAAAAACTTATATTATAATTATTGAAAGAGATTAATCTTTTTAAGTAAATTTGTTTGCTTCAAAACTTTTTAAATACAAAAAATCAATCCACTTGAAAGAAGTTTGATTCAAAATCCTTTTAAATAAACAAGAGCCACTTGGTGGCATGCGCCTACTCTTTTGTATAGGTGAATTGTGTGCATATAGCTTTGTGCATAAAACAACATCCAAAACATATTAGTTATGAGACCTATCCAAGTTCCTTATTACAGACAAAAATACTAGTATTTAGTTTACAAGGTTTCCTCAGAATCGCCTCACACAAGAAGATCAATTATATTAGCACTTGAAATGGCTTTACAATATCCAATGTTTTGTCTAGTGTTCTGTTAAGTATAACTCTGAGAAAATTTGAATTAAATATATGGATTTTGAAACTCCAAACCAACAATCTACATACTCCAATGATTTATCTTTTCCTTGACAGTCTATGAAGTGGATTGTAGCCCGGATCACATCTCTTCCATGATCACAAAGCCATTCCAAAAGATCAAGGTTTTCAATAGTCCAATGAGAATTATACAGTACGGATAGGAAAACAATCATATATTTTTACATCCAGTCATAGATTAATTTCAATTCTTCTAAAATATGGTTTATAAAGAAATTATGTTTTAATTGGAGGAAAGAAGGCCAATTCTCTACATTGATTTTGAGTTGGCAAAGCTCAGGGCCCAAACATTTTGCTATGCTTATTACAAACTCAAGTTCTCAATGTGTCTTGGGAGCTCTACATTGACCACTAATCGTAAATATCTCTATGACATGCCTATCACTTAGATAGGAACTTGATGCCTAGAGCTTAAAATATCATTCTTCTCTCTCTTCTAAAGTTGCTTGTGGCCAATCTATTTACAATAGACTAGTCACTTAGACATGAGCAATGGCTAGAGCTTTAAAATATCATTGCTTTTTCTCTTCTATTTAGGTTTATGAACCCTCTCTTTTATGAATCCTTGGTGATGGTTTCCCAAGTCCCTTTTTGCTTAAATTAGTTGTATTACTTTATTTCCTTTGACAAAGATATGTGTTGTTCTTATGTCTTCTTTCATAATGTACTTCACTTGAACTTCATCTTGTTTCACATCAAAATCAATCTCTATTGACTCTCCTTCTATAAGTTGTGTAGAAACCCTAATGTCCACTCAAGAGAATAAGAAATCCCCTGGAATACATGAACATAAAGAAATTCTAATAACCATGGAAGACTTCATTGCAAGAATAAATTAGAAGTTGATTGAAATAGAAAAATACAAGCATCTATGAGTGTAATTGGATTTGGAACTAGAACCTTTTGTTTGCATAGATCATTCACTTTTGTTCTTAAATAATTCGCATCCTTTGACAATTACAACATATCCTATGGTTGGAAGCTCTAATTTCCTTTCCCCATTGAAAAATAAAAAATGTAATTTATTGTCTCTAACAATTAGTGCAGAATGATCCATTTTCAGACATCGAACTTAAAACCAAATGGAGCTTTGTAAACTTGGAGAGAACCAGTTGAACAATGTCAAGATACTATGGAAATTCCCAAAAACATTTACCATAACCTGCTTGGGTGTTACAATGGTACATACCTATCTGGATAAGAAATGATAAATAAATGTACAGTTGGAACTTCTCCTCACTACGTTTTTTTGCAGAATAACCACTACTAAACAAGAAGTGCTCAAAGAACCAACAAAATCAATTAGAAGGAATCCATTTTAGTGTGAGAATAACTTCTAGATATAATTTTGAAGATGCTACAAGATAGTTGAGAGAATTAATTAGAAGCTTATTGAATTCAGATATGTGATTCTTAAGATTGCAAAGACATAGAATTTCACTTCAAATGTTTTTTTTTCAAAAATGCATCTATTGAGCAATGATGTTGCTAAAAAAACTAGATGGCTCCTGTTGTTGTGCGCTCCACGTGACCTAGCCTGGGCTCACACTGCCCACAGCTGCCCCCCAATGGCCTCCTACTACACCATTTGAGCAAATGGACTCTTTAGATAATGGAGAGCCTCCACCAGATCACCAACAGGAACCTGAAGATACTGCAAATGCATTTGCTTCACTCATTACTGCAATGGGACCTCCAAAAAACAGGCCATTGGTAACTAAGTTTTTCAAGAGATTGGATGATATTCCTGAAATCTCCCTTCCTCCTACTCTTCCTCGACGAGCAGCGTTGTCCCTTGCAAAGCGTGGCTTGGTTGGACAATTCACAGGTTTATGGCCATCACCCAAGTCTGTTCAGAAATGGTTTGAAAGAAATTGGACTTCGTCAATCAATGGGAAAATATTCATAAGGTTTTGTGGAAGAGGGTACTACACCTTCCATTTTGAAACAAAATAAGACCATGATTTAATCTTTGGGAATGGCCCATACTTCATGGACATGAGAGGACTATATCTAAACCGATGGACCCCTGATTTCGACCCTGAAATGGATGTACCTAGTTTTGTGCCAGTATGGGTTAGATTACCTCACCTCCCTCTTCATTGTTAGGGAGACGAATCAGTTAAATCCATTGGGAACGCAGTGGGGAAATACATAGATAGATGTGAACCAAGGGAGAACATGCATGCATGTGCCAGGATCTATGTAGAAGTGGGCCTAGGGAAAGGCCTCCCGAAAGCAATAAAAATCAAAGTTGATCAATGGACACACATACAACAGCTGGACTATGAACAAATCCCCTTCAAGTGCAAGGTATGTCATGAATACGATAATTTCGCAAATAGATGTTCAAAACGGAAAGAAAATGAAAATGTAGAAGAGCCAGAAAATAAATGGGAACAATTAAAACGGAAAAAATCATCCACCAAACAACCCCTCGCTCCCTCATCATAGCCTCAAACTGCTATTAATCCCTCCTCGCCTTCACATAATGCAGAAATCGCATCATCTCACATAAACTCTAATCCCTTGGCCCCTTGGAAGAGCCCTCAGATCCCCCCTCACCTCAATCCCCCCCACATCCAACCAACTCCCCTATCATGCCCTCAATCCCTTCAAATCTCCGCACCCCGCCCCCCCATTATTGGATCGAATTTTAACCAAAAATCAGTCCAAGGAGTCCTTACAAACCTTTGAATGTTAGAAAATTATACATTACAAAGCAATGGAACACGTAGAATATTGCATAAATATAAACACAAAAAATGCATAAAACCAAAGAGACACAGATATACATGGTTCACCCAGTTTGGGCTACGTCCACCACGAATAGCCAGTCCTTCCTTTCTATTATCCAGCAAAATGAAGAGACACAACCTATGGCAGATCCACTGTAATATCCTTTGTTTTCTCTCACAATCTCACCTCTTTGTTTCTCGCTCGGAGAATACACATCTATTACACGACCTCAATACAATGCCCTCATACAAAGAGAGGGGTTTCCTTCTAGGGAAAAAAACCCTAAACTAAACATAAGTTCTACCATTAGATCATCCGCCTAATGAACGTCCCAGATTGACTAGAAATTACTATACTTTTACAAGGCAATTTTACATCTGTTTTTAGCTTCAGGGGCGCTGCCCCTGAAACCCCCCGCCAGGGGGGGCTCCCAAAGGTCGCAGCCGCCCCCCTTGGACCCCCCTTGGACCCCCCTTGCAGCGAATATTTTACGGGCGGCGTTGCCGCCCCCATTTTGAACTGGGGTCCAAAATGGTGGTACTTTTTGAATATAGAAGATAATCAGGCTCCACACCCAACAATCTCCCACTTGGAGACTGATTGTAGCAACTCCACCGCTGCTCCATTTGCTGGACAATGAATCCTCTTTGGACCTAGCTGTTTCTCATATTCATCGTCATCCTTGAAGACCAACTGAAACTAAGCATATTCTCAGT
>APFE031405591.1:4254-18350 GCA_000404065.3 Pinus taeda | reverse complement strand
TTACAGGGGTACACACCCATCCCTTGACTTACAGAGCGTACAAGTACGCAGGTACAATGAGTTTGGGATGCGTACATGTAGGCAAGGTAGAGAGAACCTGCGTACCCAGAGATAAACATGTTTTTTAGTGACTTTCTCTCTTTTTTGGAGTTTGACATGGAGAGCAGAGGTATAAGGCTTGACAAGGAGGATAATATGACTATTGATGGAGCCATATTAACTGCAGATAGTCATGGTGACAAATTTCAGTGTAACAGTCATTGCTTATCTTATTTTACATTCTTGAAATTGTTAGCCTATTCTAACTGACTATGTGAGACATGTCTTATTATGGTATTGGAATTGTTGATGGTTTTTAGTGGTCTTGACTAACCTCATTGGTGGATTTCCTTGATGATGTCGGGGTGCTATGACTCCTTGATTTTACATGTTGCATAGATCGATGATGATGTTTCATGGTTCTTGGAGGAGGTTGATATGATTATTGTTGAGGATTAGCCTCATTCGATGATTGTACATTTGATGGAAGTTTTTTAATGCAATTGTCCTATAAAATTTTGATACAAATTATGTTGGATCCCTTTCACATTAAAGGTGAAATAATGCGGCTACATGATCTAGACAAGTAGGAGACTAGATGATAGTGAGTTTCTCAGACTCCCGCGTGGCAAAAAAACAAAAAAAAAAAATTGCTTCTAGTAACAAGGATCTTCCACTGTGCGGGGGCAAGGAGGTTGAACCCTAGCTGCCTTTGCCCCCGGTTTCACCTCTACATCTGCCCCCGGTTTCGCCTCTGCATCTGCCTCGGGTTTCGCCTTTGCATCATGGCCTAGATCCGATGGTTTTCGTTGTTGCAGATAGTGCAAGTTGGCAGTGCATTGACCTCTCTTTTACTGAGATTTGGAGCATTGAGGGAACATGGATGTGGAGGACCTAGCCGACACTGTTCTTGCTTCATGACACTGAAACTTGGATAGGTGTGTTGGGACTTCTGAAGGCTACTGTGGAAGATAGATGACAACTTGTTTATTTTTATGGTTCGTTTGATACAGGAGGAGAGTTTGAGGGGGCGGGGGAGGAGTGGCTACCCAGGCAGATTTTTCCCCATTTCATGCCTCTATTTATTGTCTGGGCTACCAGGATTTGAGCTTATATATCATGAATTCTTTTCTCATGAGTGTTTTTGCCTATGGTGGTTCGGTGTCGAGTATGAGTTGTTCGTGGTCCAGTTGGTTTTGCCATCTCTCTCTTGGGGCTGTATCACTGCTATTTCTTTGATGTGTTTTGTAATGGGTATGTGGTTTCTCTGTACCCTCTACAGGACTACTCCTGGGCTCGGTGTTTTGCCCCTTTGGGATTTCTGGGCACCTATTTCTATAGGCTTGTTGGGATTTTCATACCCGTTTTTTTTTTTCTTTTGCAGTGAAGACTGTACTTCGGGCTTTTTCATGAATATTCCATCTGGAGTATTAATCTGTAAGTGGCTCTGCCCACTATTTAACATATGCTTTTTGCATCTACAACATGTAAATTTTGAAATCAATGAAAATTACGCTTTTTCTCCTCGGGAAAAAAAAGGTGAAATAATGCTTAACTTTTGTCTATGAATAAAATACACCCATCTAATAGAGACCTTTTTTTTATATTTATTTTTTATTTTATTTTATTTTATTATCTTAGAGCTCTTTAAGGAGGGGTTGTATTCATGGTTGTATACGGGGAACCATATTACTAGAATACTAAATATTAATGTCCTTAATAATATGGGGACAAAGGAGCAACACCTTGCTTAGATGTGGCAAGTGGTTGCACATTTCAATCCTAGAAATAACTACAATGATATTATTAAATCTTCATGCAATGGTTGATTGGCATCAAAACCATTCCTCCTATCTAGTAAACAATTGTCATAAATCCAATTACATGTAATGAACCCAAGCAACAAGCCATTCAAAACATTAGCCACTCTTGTTGGATGGAGGAAAATTTATTTCCTGAATGCTCATTTGGTACATAAGATAAAGGTCCTCCAACTAAGAGCCCTAAATACTATTGCATTGTAAGTTGGTTTTGTGTGCAAGTTACATCAAATCAAAAGTCATTTTACCAATCTTGAATATTATTGTAGAGTAGTTGCACTTGGAACTACATAGAAAAAATAGAACTTTCAGCCATAAGTGGGAAAAGATCATTATACAATATAGAAAACATGGAATTAGTTCCACAAATTATTTGTGTTGGGAAGGGAATGGGCTATAAATACCTCATTTATGGATTAAGGTTTCATGGTGGCCTTTCACTCTTCGGTGAGAAGGTGAGCTTGTCCTTATCTCATATTTTGCATTCCCAAGGTCTGGATATCTACCACATGGAAACCATTTATAAAATGAAGAGGTAAAGTGTGTCTCAAAACAAAGATGTAGGTCGAAAGCCACCTACAAGTAGGAGTTCCTTGACAGGATTAATGCACAACATTGTGCACTTGAGCCACTTATTTCCTATGTAATCCAAAACACATTTTGGTGTGCTTTAAGATGGTGATCTCTCATTACTTAAGAGTTCCCATTGGGAGACAAGGGCCACATATTTCTAAGCTTGTATTAGCTTTGAGAAAGCTTACATTGAGAAAGTTAGGAAGGTTGTAGTTGTCCAAAAGCTAGATAGAAAATGACAAATAATGCTCGTGCAAGAAATATCATGTTCATGTATCTTGTTGTCTCATTCTTATGGGGAACTAAATGTGAAATTATCAGTAATATCACATTTAGTGGAAGAGGAACTTGAGTAAATTAATCAAGCCAAAGTCGATGGTGCAGGCATTGTGGAGATTAAGATTGACCTCTTCAATAACTTCAATCCCAAGGTTGATTTACTAATTTTGCTCAAAGAAAGGCCATTGCCCATCATCATTACTTGTAGATCATTTATTTTCGTAGACTTTGCATGCTCATTTTCTGGTATATTATCGCTTTTGAAAATGATGAAACGGTTAAAATCTGCAATTTGTTCTATGTGCCCCCTTCCCATTGTCAAATTAAACTAATGAGCAGAAATTGGGCACAATTTACTTCCAGCAGAGAGGAATGAGCACACTTATATAGCAATGATAATACCCACACACAAGAAATAATAATGTAAGTACAAAATAAATTTCCAAAATTACACATGTACAACCTATCTTTCGTTAGATATAAGCAAGAATACATTGTAGGTGAAGAGTTACGTGGAAGTAGGATGAGTGCCAGGGGAGTGATCACCATTTTTTAATCAAGCTTCATTTAAACCCTATTAATATGCCAAATTATGCTCAATGTTTACTACAAGACAGATGGGTTGTCCATGCAGGCTTTGGAAACATCAAACCTCAATATACTTTGGTTGACTGATGTCAAAACAATGACTATCCTACCATCTAAAACAACTATGGGTTGTGTTACCACTTTGTCTCGTTGGAGATGTATGGTATTTCTCAAGAAAAATCAAGGGCAACTCAAAGGACAAACCACTGTCACCTCAGCTTGTTCTCCCTCTCTTAAGGGTGAACCCAATCACCACTAAGGGGGTTTGCCTAACTAGATTTTTGGATGCAACCTTTATGGATGACTAGATACTCAATCTAATTGGTAATTCTGCTACTCATTTCTTTGCACATGAAAGAGGAAACTTGGGCCTAATGGGAACTAAAAGGAATTAGACAATCATGTTTTCTTTAACCAAGATTCTTGAAATTATGTGAGATCTATCTTGAAAATGGCAACTTTCTTGTTAAAATTTGTAAAGTATCTTAGCCAATGTTCAGTATATCCTCTAATGAAATTGTCTAAAAATTGGTGTAGACTATTGTGATTAGGATTGGATTGTTTTTGCATGCAAGGGAGAGGTTCAATTAGATTGCTTTGCAAGTGTGAGATTTCAAGAATTAGAAAAAAGATTATATTAAGTGACTTTGATGTAGAATTTAGAACACAAATAAAACTAGCCTATATCCATCTTAACTTTGGATCTACCAAGTGCTGAGAGGGATCAAATCTCTTTTTACATTAAAATAGGTTTTCCTCTCAATAAATTTGATCCCTCTAAGTGCTTGGTAGATCCAAAGTTAAGATGGATATAGGTTAGTTTAATTATTAATTATAATTAATTATAATATAGAAGAAATATAATTATTAATTTATATTAATTTATTTTATTTTTACCAAGTTAAAATGTTAAAGATTACACTAGTATTTTCAACACTCCTAGATTTCTCCTGGTTCTTCCACATTGCACTCTCCCCCTAAGATTTCCCCCCAGCTTTCTCCCTTCATTTTTTACCCATGCCCCTCTAGATTCTACTCCAAAAGGGGCTCACCCTGATGTTGCGCCCCCCTCTGATGACGTAGTTATGGCCTTTGACCAGCTCACCTCCTCCTTGAGCCCTCCTCGTGATCATTTGGTTGTGTCTAAGTTTGTTAAGAAGCTTGATGACATTCCATAAATTATTACCCAGGAAAGCCGCTCTTTCTCTATCTTGAAAGGGATTGGTCGGTTAGTTCAGTAGACTTTGGCCCTCTCCCAAAACTATGAAAACATGGGCTGAAAGCAACTGTTCCACTTTCATTCAAGGAAAAATCTCCATTCATTTTTTCAAAAGAGGTTTCTTTACCTTTTATTTTGAATCTCAAGAAGACAAAGACCTCATTTTCAGAAATGGTCCCTACTTCATGGATTCTAGAGGCTTATATCTTAATAGATGGATTTCAGACTTTGATTTTGATCTCGATGTCCCCAATGTAGTTCATGTCTAGGTCCGTCACCCTCACCTCCCCCTCCATTTTTGGGGGATGAATCAGTCATGGCTATTGAAAATGCGTTTGGGAAATACATTAATTGAAGCGAACCAAAAGAGAACATGCAGGCTTGTGCTCAAATATGTGCTGAAGTCGACCTAGAAAAGGGTCTACCTGAAGCAGTGAACATTAAAGTGGACAACTGGACTCACATTTAGGAGTTGGACTATGAACAAATTCCCTTCAAATGCAAGTCATGTCACGAATATGGTCATTTTTCTAATAGATGTCCAAAGAAGGAAACAAAAGAATCAAACATCTCTCAAGACCCTCAATGAGAACCAATTAAAAAAAAAATGTATCTAAGCCTTCTAAGCCTTATTATCCTTCCTCTGTTGTCGCTCCCTCTCGAAATTTCGCTCCTCCCCCCTCTTCCCTCTCCATCCCTCTTGAATCCAATCCATTCGTGTCTCTCGACCATGAAATTGATGAGCCTCCCCCCCTCCCCCCCCCATCGAATCCTGTATGCCTTCACCCTCTTCTCCTCCTGACTCTTCCCCCATCCCCCTCTCCTTCCTCTCCCTTCTTCCCTTGCGTCCCCCCTTAGTCCCCTCCCCCCTCCTCCTGATGGAATTTTGAATTGAAACCAATCAAAAGATTCCCTTCTTCTCCAAGACAGTCATAAGAGGTTTGGTCGGAAAAGAAATAAGGAAATTAGGGATGAAGCTGCAATGAAGGAAATGCCTTGGGAATGCAACAATCTATTGAAACATTCATAGAAAAAAGTGTTGGAAACAAAGAAAAAAATAAATCAGAATGTGAAAGGAAAAGGCGTCTCTACTCCATCAAATGGTAAATAATGACTTTGGTGTCCTGGAATTACAGTGGCCTCAGGCACTTGGCGAAGGTCAATATGACAAAAGGCATTATAAAATAAGAATCCCCATACTTCCTTTTATTACAGGAGACCAAATCTTTGGAACAAGAGATGACCCAAATAATCCAAAGAATAAAGAATTTTGAAGGAACAACAATAAACACATCTGGGGCTTTAGGAGGGATATGTATATTATGGAATCTCTCCACATGGGAGTTAATTATCAGCATAAAAAAGTGCATTGGATTAAAATAGAATTCATAAACAAACTTATTAGTTATAAAATATGTCCTTTTAATATTTATGCACCTTCTCATTTTAGGGATAAGGAACAATGTTGGAATTCCTTAACTGAATGCATGGAGCAGGAAAATAGAAAAACAACACATTATATGTAGATATCTCAATATGATTATGAATGTTAATGAAAAAAGTGGTGGTAACATTCAATATAACCCATTTGGAGACAAGTTATAACTCATCATGGAAGCAAACAATTTATTGGATATTCAGCCCAGAAACGAGAGGTAAACCTAGAGTAATAAAAGGTTAGGACCGAGAAATATAAAGGAAGGTTCTTAATCCATGACAATATCACTTCTGATTTTAATTCAGTGACCTCAAAAATAATCCCATTGGGAGCTTCAGATCACAAGCGAGTAGCCATAAAATTTGCGGATAGCGAAATTTTCGGCCCTCTTCCTTTCCACTACAAACCCCTTTGGATAAACTCTGAAAATGCTAGAAAATTAGTGGCAAGAGCTTGGGAACAAAGTATAAATGGTTCCCTAATTTTTGTTTGGGAAGCAAAGTTAAAAAATGTCAAAAAATCACTTAAGGAATGGGCTTGATTACATTACAAAGAACCTAAAAAAAGGAAAGAAAAGACTCAAAACAAGCTTGAAAATATTCAGAAAATTATTAAGGAAGGTGATGTAACAAGGGAGGATCAGTTAAGAGAAAAATAAATTCATTGGGAAATTTACACGAATAATAGAAATGAGGAGACAACGAGATTAAAATTAAGAAACTTGTGGATACATTTTGGCGACAAAAACACAACCTTTTTTCCACAACACCACCAAGATGAGATTTCTCAAAAACCGCATTGAGTCAATCTGTTGGAATATATTATATTCCTTGGAAGGTAATAATATCTTTGTATTATGTCGAAAGTTGTCCACAATCTTATGTAAAAGAGTAATACTTTATATCCCATATTTATTATGGCATAATATACTCTTGTATCCATTTATTATATAAAGAGGTGTTATTTCGGAGAATTATATTATCCCATATTTAATATGTGAGTAGTTCCTCCACATCTCTAGGTATATAATAGGGTCAAGGGAGCCTCTTAAGGTAGATACCATTTTGTGATACCATCAAATTTTATGATATGCTCATAGCATACTACTATTTGTATCGGGTTATTTGTAGTTTCTCTCTTTATAAGATTGTAGGAGATTTCTAGAGATAATAGAAGACAACCTTTCCATGGACGTAGCCCAATTGGGTGAACCATGTATATTTGTTGTATTCTTTTTCCTTGTTCTCTTTCTATTCTTATTTATATGTTGATATTTTGTTGGTTTCTTAGATAGATAACTAGTTTAGTAGATGTAATATTCTAACATGGTATCAGAGCCATGGCTACTATGATCTAGCATCTTCTTTGAATTTAACCATAAACGTGTATCTTCATTTTTTTTTACCTGGGCACTCAATATTTCTTGTATATTTTCTTTCTATCTAATCACCATTAGGCTTCTCTTCAAATCTAGGCATGATTCTACATATTTGATTTTTTTTCTCATAACCGTGACTTTGTTATGTAGTTTTTTACATATTTTCTTTTTCAAGGGGCTCTTGATTATTTTTCTGTAAGATATATATGGTTTTTGTATTCTCCCCAAGGAGATCTATCTTCCGATTATAGGATCTGTGATTTTCATCCAGTGTTTTTGTCCTTTTTTTTTTTTTTTTTTGCAGGGAGGAAGATTGGCGGATCGAGTGTTCATATCACAATTTCCACTGCATAAGTGGATGCAGAGTGGCTGCGCCATTTCCGAAAACTGGTTATAATGAGCATTTGGAGCATTATTGAGTGTTTTTTGTTTTGACACCCGACAATTTTTGTCAGATCTATTATCATCTATGAAAAAATTCCCTGGAACATAGTAGATATTTAGGTTCCCCTCGTCGACGTACGTAAGTTAAAAAAAAAAAAATCAGCTCAAACGAAATACCATAAACAAAATTATCTCTGATTTAAGATTGACATTTTTTTCAGATTTTCTGGTGATGGCAGAACGAACAACATAAATTTACAGTTTTCTATCCACTTTTTCTCTCGACATTTCTTGCATTTGGGTTTATATTTCTTGTTAAAATTTATATCATTATGACTTCAGAAGTAGCTTCTGTTCCTGAACTTGTTAGTTCTAACTATTTTGCATGGAAAAGGAAAACGATTGATGTTCTCAGGAGTAAGAATCTATGGAGGTTGGTTAATGGTGAACAGAAGAAACCTATAGATGCTCAAGCCTTGATTAAATGGGAAGAAAATTCTGATCAAGCAAGAGGGCTCATTGGTCAAATAGTTTTAGATAGTCTTTAGGTGAGTATTGAGGTAGAAGACAACCCGGTTCAGGTATGGATAATTCTTGCTTATTTATTTGATAAATATGATGATGTTTTTGATAGACTAGAATTATATCTTGCTAAATTGAAAACCTTAAATGAAAAGTTAAATAATTGTGGTAAAGAGTACAAGAAGACAGACACTGCTCATATCATTCTTGTAGAACAAAAATTGCCATCTTGTTTTGACATGCTCATCCAAACTAGGATTAGGGCTCTTGAATTATCTCAAAGTACCATGAAACCTACTTTTGATGATTTATGTAAAGGGTTGATAAATGAACAAGAAAGTTTGATTGCTTCAGGACAAGTCTCACCTAATAAAGCTCTTATGGCACATAATAAGGATCCTAAGAAAAGTTTTAATAATGCTAAAGGTTCTTATTCACACACTTCTAATCATTTTAATAATAATTTTCATGTTTCTCATGCACATAATGAAACTAGTAAGAAGAAGAAAGTGTATGATCCTTATAAGCATTGCGATAAAACTAACCATCCTAAAAAGAGTTGCTTTAAAGCGAAACATTTAATGGCTAAAGCTAACAAGAAAATTTCTAACGAATCTCAAGTAGATTTATGTGCATATGTTGTTTCGTCTAGAAATTCTTCTTCTAATGTGGAACGGATACTAGATTATGGTGCTTCTAAACATATGACTGGTAACGCTTCTTTATTTAAATCTTATGACACTAATAAGCACTCATCTCAGAAATTTTCTAATGGTGATGGTAAACAACTTTCCGTAATTGGTTATGGTAATATTAATGTTTCTAATGGTCAATTGAAAGATGTTTTTCATGTTCAAAACATGCCCATCAACTTACTTTCTATTTATCGTGCATGTCAAAAAGGTTTTAAATTTGAAGCTTGACTTGATAAATATGTTCTTAAAGATATCAATTGAAATTACAAAGTAGTCTCTTTTGGTCATGTTGATCATATAGTTGGTTTATATAAATTTGTTGGTTTTAATTCAAGAGAGAACCATTTTATTCCTATGTTGCTCATGATGATGAACTAAGTCAATTATGACATGAAATATTGGGTCACTTGAATTATGGTAAAATGGAAATGCTAACTAAAATGGTTCATGGTTTGCCTAATATTTCTTCTACTACCCATGTTTGTGAAGGATGTGTTCTTGGTAAACATCATAGAGAAATGTTTGATAAAGGTAAATCTTGGCGTGCTAAATCACCTTGTAATTAATTCATAGTGATATATGTGGTCCCCTTGTAGTTCCTTCAATATCTATAATTTATTTTCTTACATTTATTGATGACTTTAGTAAAAAATCTTGGGTTTAGTTTTTGAAAAATAAAAGTGAAAATTTTGTAAAATTTCAAGAATTTAAATCCATTCTTGAAAGTGCATCTGGTAAGAGTATTAAAACCTTGCGATCTAATAATGGAGGGGAATTTGTTAAGAAATAATTTGATGCATATTTATCTAAACATGGTAGTCAAAATATTGTTCCTTACACGACTCAACAAAATGATGTTGCTGAAAGGAAAAGCAAAACTTTAGTTGAAATGGCTAGATGTATGCTTTATTCTAAAGGACTGCATAAGAAATTTTGGGTTGAAGCCATCTGTTGTGCTAATTTTATTTTAAACGAAGTTCCTACTAAAGTTGTTAAGCATGTTACCCCTAAGGAAAAATGGAATGTACGTAAACTAGATATTAGTAATTTTAAGGTGTTTGGTTGTGAATGTTGGGCTCATATTCCTGATGAAAAAAAGAAAAAATTAGAGCCCAAATCTCACAAGTGTATCTTCATTGGTTATGATGAGAATTCCAAGGCTTACAGGTTGTTTGATCCTTCTAGTCAATGTGTCATAATTATAAGGGATGTTCAATTTCATGAAGTCTCTTCCCCACCTGAGTCTGTAGAATCTCATGTTAGCCTAAATTTACCAATACCACCTGTTACTCCTACTCATGTTACTCCTTCTTCCAGTTTTGTGCCTCTTATTGATCTTGATTCTTCCTCTCCACCTGAAACTCTTGAACCTCCTAAAGTGACTCCTGTTCCTTCTACTCTTCCTATTTGGGCTCGGAAAACTCTTGAATCTGCAAGTAGTGAGGTCGGAAATCCTTCTGACACTCGTCAAAATTCTGGCTAATAGGATTAAACCCCTTCTCCCCAACCCGATTTCTGAAAATCAGGGAGCCTTTGTTCCCAACAAGAAACTCATGGATAACATAATGTTGGTTCAAGAATCCATTCACTCCAGTATGTCTAGAAATGAAAAATTCTTCATCCTAAAATTATACATGGCTAATGCCTTTGACCGAGTCTCTCATCCTTTCCGTACTGTTATTCTCCAAAATTTTGGGCTCTCCTCTGACTTCATTAGCCTCGTCATAACTTGTATAAAGGGACGTTGGATTTCCCCTCTTGTGAATAGGAGACCGTGGGAGTTTTTCCAAAGATCAAGAGGCATAAGACAAGGATTCCCTCTCTCTCATTTTCTCTATATTATCATGGCAGATTCCTTAGGTCGAAGCTTAGAACATAACAGGTGGAATGGCAGCATAGCAAGCATATACTTCAGCAGGGGTCTCTAAAGCATCAATCACTCTCAATTCACAGATGACACACTTTTTTTAGGCAAGGCCTCGTGTATTGATGAAAAAATAATTAAAAAAATCTTGGACAAATTTCTGGAATTCTCGGGTTGCGCTCTAAATAACCAAAAATGTTGCATCTATGGTTGGAATACTTCAGCAAGAATCCTTCAGTGCATTTCACAAATCTTTGATGTTCGCTTTAATGAAAATTGGAATCATTTCAAGTATTTGGGACTTCCAATTTTCAAAGAAAATTTGAAAGCAAAGATATGGACAGTTTCACTTGACAAAATGAAAAAAAAAAAAAATACAAAATTGGGGAACGTAATGGCTTAATCTCGCTGGAAGAGTCATCTTGATTAAAGCATCCTTACCATCCCTCCCACTGTACCAATTTGCAATTATACAAGCACCTATAGGAATTCAAAAGTAAATCAAACTTATCATAAGAAAATTCCTCTAGCAAGGGGGTAAAGTGGAGTAAAAAAAAAAATTACTCTAATAAATTGGAAACAGGTGACAACACCATATGAAAATGGTGGCATTTCCATTCGACTCCCAGGATTGATGAATATAGCTGATCCAGGTGGATCTTGGTGGCCACCTGCCAAGTCCACCTGGACCCCCACCATTGTTTCTCTCAGCATTTTCAGTTTCCTTAATTGTAGCACAACATACTATTTTTAGCAATTTTTCGGGTCCTGAACTTCCGGAAACGTTTTGAGGCCCTAAACGACGTTTTTTGGGAAATCTGGGGGCAACATGGGTTCATGAACCTATGTTGCCCTTCCCAAAGTGGTAGTGCTCGGATAGATCTTTCTAACTAGCTATTGTACGCGTCAAATGGAGATCGTATGCCAAAGTTATGACCCCGGGAAGTTGATGTACCAATTTACCCAAATGGGGCCCACAGTTTGGTGTTTCATCTTCTAGGGTTAGGTTTTGGAATGTTAAGGGTTTTCCATTGTTTCTCCACAATAAATAGGCCTTCGAACCTCATTGTAACATAGTTCATAGGCATGTAGCCACCACATCTCTTCTCAAAGATAAGCTACCATTGCCTTAGCTGTTTTATTTCCATTACTGTTTGTAAGCATATTTCAGTATTATACATTAATGAAATGAAGTTTTATTTCCACTGAATATTTGTGTTTATGGTTATCTCTGTAATTTGTTGCATTCCTGTTTAAGTCTGGATCAGTAACTCTCGGAGCTAAAGTAATCAGGAGATTTATAACATGAGAACCTTCCTGGTGGAAACAAGTATTGTAAGCAAAATTCTTCAGCTCTTCTTGTTGGCAACTTCTAGTTTCAAAAATCCCTTGTTATAGACATTTTTGGGCACTGCAACCCCAATCATAAATGTCCATAAACTAAGGGCTCCTAAGTCCCTAAAATTGTTACTTCAATGCCTAAAGGAACAAGGTCAGCTGATTCCATCATCTCCCATAAGTTCTCCACTAAAAACTGCTCAGAAATGGTCAAAACTGGACCATACGGAATATCCAGTGTAGAGGGTGCGATGCATATCACCTTCCTAGTGTAAAGGGTGCGATGCATATTGAATGGCCCCTCTGTAGGGTGCGATGGTCGAGAATGGACAAATGGCAGGGACAATTTGCAAAGTGGAAGATCATGGAATCTTCCAGAAGCTTCCCCTCTGACACTTGCCTCTCTGTTTTCGACCAGAGATGAGTAAGAGATCATCAGTCTCCAAGTGGAATCAAGAACTATCAAAGAGAGGACACTAATCAAAACCCCAGAAGATGAATCAGCCCCCTACACTCATCTATATATGGATCCCTCATCACAGAGATCCAGAGGCTGGAATCTTGTATCTTGTAGAGAAGTGTTGTTGGTTTTCTGGTGTAACTTCATCATAGTGTTGGGTGTCTAAGCTTTACTTGAGGTGAAGAAGGGCTTCTTGCTGGAAGATGATGCTGGGTCAGAACATATGGTTGTAATCCTCTTGCATTCTTGATCTTAATAAAGTTATTCAAGTTTTCCTCTATATTCTTGTATGTTTGATTATATATGCATTTGTATGGTTAACACATATCTGGTTCTGTGTTATTTATGAATATAGATCTCTATTCTTCGATAGTAGTACACTGCTTTGATTACACAGGTGCTCTTTGAAGCTGGGCAGACGAAGAAGAAGCAGCAAAGATCTATCAGGAAGGAAAGGAATCAAGCAAGGAAACCAAGCACAAGACTAAGGTTGGTGTCCTTTGTTCCACTCTTATCTATTTTCATAAAGGAAAGCCAAAGTAGACTTTACTTGTTTGTTTCTAAGATAGCTACCAGTCTTAGTGGGAATAGCAACTCCGAGTCGACACTATTCCCAGTAACAAAATGGTGACTCCACTGGGGAGCGAATATATTGTTTGTTAGCCTATCTTTGTTTATTTTATAAACTTACAAACGGAGCCTGAAGTCAAGCTAGCTAGCCTTCGAACTGCATTTGTTATACAAATGCAAAGTAGATCAATGTTGCTTCAGTCTATCTCCGGGTTTTGTTTATGAATTAAACAATCGATCTACAAACGTTCTAATTTCCCTAAGTGGTGGCTCTAGTAACCTCCTTAGATCAACCCCTGTGACTTACATTTATTGAACATCACTTACTCAGCCTAAATCCCTTAATTGAATTGAAAATTGTGAGCAAAAATTGTTTAAAAGTCTCACACTGGTACCATCGCACCCTGCCTTCAAGGCAGTATGTATGCATCGCACTTCTCGTGTGCAGTAGGTGCGCTGCACACTGAATTCACTGTGTGACAGGTGCGATGGTCAGGGAAGGTTAACTTTACCTTCAGACTTTGTTTTTTTCCTCACTATTTTTAGTTCTATTCAGGAGTTTTGTTGTCTGTGGTCAATATATCTTTGTGAAAACCCCCTTCTCTTACATCATTCCGCCTCTATTGTGCAAAGAACTGTAAGTGTTTTTATGTATTGTGTGCCATTTTCAGTTCTCTCTTGCAAAGAAGTAGCATAGTCGAACTGTCATTTCTTAATCTGAAAGTTTCGTAAGTGTCGTTTTCAGTCATAGAAGAAAATCCCATTGTTCTTGATAGTCGATTATACAGTTACTCTTTTATATGATTTGAATTATTAGTTTTTAAAGTGTCGAAAAGCAATTTTCATTTCAAAATCGCAAAGTGTCTCCCTTACCTTCACTTCATTTTGAAAAGAAATTTGTTGAGTATTGTCGCTTTGAAAATAATTCA
>APFE031405571.1:0-13118 GCA_000404065.3 Pinus taeda | reverse complement strand
CTATTGTCCCCATATTGTTATTACTGTGCCCCATAGAATCCCTCTATTGTTATTTTTGTGGCTTTATATTATTATTGTTAGGTCAGCTGGATTATATTGTGACTCCTTAGACTCCTATATATAGAAAGGAGGTTTTGTCATTTGTATCATCCAAGAATTGTTCATTTATGTAATGTAAAGGAGGTTTCCCCCTCGAAGAGGCTGAATTCTAAGGCGTTGATCTATCTTTTCTATCTTTTCTTGAGCTGTTTTCATAACATAAAAACAATGCAATCCTAGTTCGTGTATTAGTATTGCAAGCCTAATTGCGGTTGTGATGACTTTAGCCCTAAACTACAAGGTAAGCCCTAATGCTCATGGATAAAGGCAATTACTTTGAGTTTTCACCCCAGCATGGTATAACAATGAATGGAACAAGTTCTACTGCAGGTTTTAAGTTAACATTGCCAATGAACAACTTCAGATCACTCTTGTAAATATTATCATCAATACAACCTCCTAAACATGACATAATTATAGGGAGTTTTTTTTAATTTGTATGAAAGGATATTTGTGTGGTGACCTTTAAAGAACTATAAGAGTAGAACACATTCAAACAATCTTATTAGTTTATGGATAAAGGTAATCTAATACAATCGTATTAGTTATGTCAATGAGTAAATACTACTGAAATTACAACATCAATTTGGCAATAACGTGAGAGTGCAAGAGCTCATATAAATGTTGTTTTAAATGACAATCTCACCATACTTGTGGGTTGACCGTTGATATGTTACTGCTCTGTTCTAGAGCTTCCAAAATGGGCACAATTTATATTGACAATGTGGAAGAATGCAAAGAAAAGTAAAGGGCTTTATACCCTATCCCTAGACAACATTATACCCAAAACAAAGATATGTATATAGATCAAATTTCCAGAGTTAGTACCACAATATTCAGTGTTAAATATGTAACAATATGAACTCAGAATTTTAACAACAAGCTACTTGCAATGACAACTTTAAGATTCTGATTGGTAATTTAGTAACATTTCCATAAATAATGACAACTAGTTATGTGTTTAATTCAGAAAAATGACAGTTCGAACCTACCTCAGCAATATTGCAATTTGTTTGGAATTCAATAAGGTTTGTATTGTTAAAATAAGTTAGCACAATCCTTGAATGGAAACTACTTAACATATGCCATATACAAAGATCATTAATCATTCATCGAAGAGCATTAATAATGAAATCAAATCTTGGCTACAAGAAACCCCTGAACTATCCTATTCAATGATATCTCATTCAAACCAAAAAAAAAAGTCATAAAAGAGGATACAGTGCTTCTCCACTGGAATGGTGGACCCTTTCCAATCTAGATTGAGAAGCCTACGAAGCTACAATCACTCCTGAAGGTACCAACACTTTAACAAGATAAGAGAATAGTTGCACAATCACTTCAAAATACAACCATAAAACATAGTATATAAGCCTTGCACAAATTCAGAAGTAATGCAATCTCGCTCCAAGCTTAACACACTTAGTTTTTCACAGGGTTTGTGAAGCATAATACATAGAATGCTATTGTATAATGGATAAGATCAACCCTCTGATCTCTAGGATTAGAAGGTGATCTACTGTCTTGGTTTTTCAAAACTAATTACTTAAATACACAAATTTAAACAAAAATATGGAACAGTACCTTCAATATCTATCTCTATCAAGCCAAACTCGAATCCTGGTGTCTCTTCTTTGGCAAATTTCCCTTATACATTTCATTGAGTGTGAGTGGAAGGCCCCATAGAAGATATTCTCAAACTGGCTGAATAGTCTTGACCATTTCATGTGAATTCACGTACTTCATAGGCAAATAATATTCTCTAATTCTAATTAATCAAACCCAAAACTTTAGGAAATAAATATTGAAATGCTATATTTACCTTAAGCATGAGATCATAGAGTTGGATTCAAATGTTAAGTAATTAGGCCAAATGAAGCCTGAAGGTTGATGTTATAAAGGGTTTTGAGGAGCAAAATAGTAATTTTAGCATCATAAAAATATCTTAGAATAAAGGTTCTACATCCCCCCCAGAACGAGGGTTTTGTGTGCCCTCGTGCAAAAGGAATCACCAAAATTGTGAGTCACCAGAGAGGGATAAGAAAGTATAGTTTCCTCTACTAAGATACTAAGCCCTGGACCTATAGTGTTGGTCCTATTTCCTTTTTCTTTCCCAGAAGTAAACATTTTCCTCATCTGTTTGTTTGTCTTTTTGTTATCTTCCTTCAATTCTCTTATCTCCTCTTAAAACTTTTTGTCTGGTTCTTTAACTGTTCATTCTCATTTTTTATGCATCTATTAAGAATCATCAGTTCCAACATCTCTTGCTTGAGCCTTTTAATTTTCTGAGTTCTTTTCATCAGCTTCATCTCCAACTCCATTTCAATTTTGATAATGGACTCTGGTATAGAAACTTCAGGCTCTTGTTCAGGAAGATTAGGAACTATTGGGCTTGGAGGTCTAGGGGCCTCTAGGTTTCCTTCTTTTCCCCTTCTAGGGAGAAAGAGAATTGTTTAGGACTACCTAGTGGCATCTATGAGCCTCGAGAATCATGTGTTCTAGCAGGTTTGGGAGAAAACTTATTTTGCCCTTCCCGAGGTCCTGTAGAATTGAAATATCCATTGAGAGGGCCATTATCTTCTGAGTTAGTGTCTAAAGAAATAGGGTGCTACCTACTTGATGTCTTAGAAATATCTCTTTCCTGTTCAGATTCTTTTTCCTAAAGATTGTTCCTCCTAGACTAAAGTCTATTCATATTTCTAGTGATTCTCCTAGCATGTAGGGCTATGATTAGAGGAGGTTTATCTTGATATTCCTTAACTACTCTTGTTTTCATGGGCTTCCTCACTCGAGGAGGAGGGCTTTCAACCATTGAAGAGTCAAAATGTTCATTTTGAGGGTTATGTCCTCCCTCATCCACCATGAATTTGTTTTCCTCTTCTACCTTAGGTATTGAATTAATTGTCATGTTTCCCTCTAGAAAAGCATCCTTGTATTGTTATTTTTTTGTAACTCCTCTACAATCAATAATTTTATCAGACGAGAGTGATATAGGATGCCTTTAGGGTTTCTAACATTTCTCTGGACTAACATAGCCATTTTGCCCAGGCTTTGCCACAAATAGTAAGGGAAATTGATTAAACCATCAGATTCAAAATTCTTAGTATTCTAATATGGTGTTGAAAAGTATAAGAATACCCACCCTCACAAGTGATGAATCTCTGCAAAACAGCCAGCAAAATCCTCCATTCATCCTTAAGCCACACCCTGGGGACACATTTTTCCAAATTAACATTCCTGCATCTGTGCTTTAAAAATTGATTTCAGACCTGAGTTTTAAGTGGAAGCTTCTTCTACCATCTCTCCCCTGTTTGAGGAAGACCAGAAACCCTAGCCACTGTCTCCTTTATGATTTCAAATTCCAGTTCACCAACCTTAACTTTGCGTCCACTAAAATTATAGGCAAACTACAATGCCACTTGGTCATCATATCCTCTTAATTTGGCAAAAAATGTAGGTCATTATGTCCCTTCAAGAAGTCTTAAAAATAGTTGGTACTTAGGGATGGCCTCAAGGGCCCACTGGGAGCTTGGTTCGTGCCTCTGTACAACCATTCTGCCAGCGAACAAAAAATTAACCCCCTTTATATCAACTGAACTACCAAATAAAACTTTACCCACTCTGTATCAATGAAATGTCAACTGGAACAAAATCAAGACTAGAGGCCTTGAACGAAGAACTTGAAAATTGAGCTTCAGAGCTGGAAACACTGGTGGAACTTGGGAACTTTAAACATACAACAGACTTAATTTGATATGACAATTTAAAAATTTATGTATGATTGCAACGATTCACCAATTCAAAAATGAAGAGTTCACAAAATTTATACCGCTACTTGCAACGAGTTACCAATTCATAAATGGAGGATTCACAAACTGAGGAATCTGAATGTGCATTTTCCCTGGTCACGACTATCAAATTTATACAGGCGTTCACCATTGCCATCGATTTGAAAACTAAGAAATCATGGAGTCGTTCACCGAATCACCCTTGCCCTCGATTTGAAAACCAAGAAATCAGGGCGATTGGGACCAAATCCAACCTCCCAAACCAGGAAAATTGGGCCAAATAAGACTTTGCAAGGTTTCTCTACCCCTTTTTTTGGGGCTAAAATGAAAAATATAATTATTTTTTAAATAAATGTTGGGCTAACTATATAAAATGGGTGTTTTATAAAAATTTCGCCCCTCTAAAATGTAAAACCCCTTAAATTTCACCCGTGGGCTAAAATTCGCCCCTAAAATTTACCATGGTTATGCACTTTCTTCCTTTTTAATTAAATTAATTGATTAGAAGAAAAATCATACATGAACATGAGTTATGGTTTTTTTGACATGCGTTATTAGTAAGTCATGGTATTCACTATGAATTAGGCAATACTTTAGCTCATGCTACAACTTACTAGAGTTTCAATGAGACACATTGCAAATTTTATGGTGTTTCTCAATGACTTTGTGTTAAAGATAAAAACAATATTAGAGAAATAATGATAAAAAGTATACATAGCAATAATACAAAATAAACCATGCACACAATGATTTTCCATGGAAAACTCCAGCCATAGAAAACCCAACCAACAATATATCTATTATTGTCTTATGGCTTAAAAGCATAGATGCCTTTACTTAAAAGTAGCTAACCCAACCAACATCTTGGCCCATTCAAGTGATCCCTCCACTCAACTCAAGCACATTAGAATGAAGAATCCCCAAATATATTAAACGCTTCATCACATGTAATCCATGGGCTCTAATATGACAAGCCACCAAAACGATGTGATTAGAACCACCATTGTGGACCTAACAACTTTGACTATTTCAACGAGTGAACTTTACCGTAACACTTGGAGAAAATAATTTAAAGTTATCATATTGTAACAACAAAAGGCAAATATAAGAATAGATAAAAATGTGCAATTTAATACCCTTAGAGGGAAACAACTTCAAATTCTTATCTTTCAAAATGTTGTAACTTTTCCATTATGGGTGGATGATCTATTGCATATCAACTTCAACAATCACTGCTTAGGGAGTCTCTCAAACCAACTCTAAACTCAAACGATGTGGACATTAGACATGCATGAAGGTGATCGTAGGAATTTAGCCTTTGAAATTTCACTACTTTACAATTTTTTTAATAAAAAATGATAGATGAAGCTTAAAGAAAAAGTAAAAATCTACAATATCATTTTAATTATTTTATAAGTAGATTTGAAGCAATTTATACAACATGAGCCCTCTAATAAATTTGAAAAGACATGAATTTTATGAGACCTATCCAAAATATCAGTGTGATACTTAAAAATCATAGAATTACAATTGTAGTGGATGCTTTTAATGAAATCCAAAATATGAAAATTCATATATTTTACAAATAAAAAATAGATTAAAATTGATCTACTTATCAAACAAGATAAATCTGATTAAAAGCACTAGTTATCAAGATTCAAGAAGAGAACAAGATGATAATATGATCTAATACAATACTTTAAACTATTAAAATGATGATCTTTCTTTACTAAAACTTGAAAAAAAAATGTGTTGCAATCAAACTAACATTTTCGTTATTGAATTGACAATGGGAATACCTCAATACTACTACCCTTGAATTTGGAGAGATGTAGGGTGATGTTGTGGAGATTTCCTTGCTTCGTTAATACATCATCAATTCTTCTAACATTATTCAACATCGCTTTGATATCATGTTGAAAAAGTGTCCTCACATATAATTTTATTTAATAAAGAAAAAATGGTTGCAAAGAGAATAAAAGGCTAAAATCCTATGAACCTTACATGAAAATAGAGCTAGTTTATATAGCCCAACTCTAAGCTAAATTCTAGGAGAACCAATCGTATAATCTGGTGAGTGCGATGAGTGCCCTTTATATATTAAGCTATACATCCTCCCAACAAAGTGAAAAAAATTCAAATTAAACTAAATCATAAAATAATTAATTTAGACTTATAGAAATTTAGGATTATGAGATTAATAGATTAACCCTTCCCTTTGTACTCCCTTAATAAGAAAACTATCTTGAGGATGGAACAATCGATCCTTCTCAGTATTTCCTCACAAGGAAGATACTAGTATGCTCATGGAATGATAAATCAATTCTTCCTCACACTCCTCAACAATGAATATTATCCCTCAAAAAGGATTTTCTAACACTTCCATGGGATCCTCTATGACACAATACCATGCAAGAGGAAGGGTTGGTTGACCCCTCCTTTAACTCTCCACCAATGAAATGACTAATGCTTTAAAAAGGGTCAGTAGACCCTTTCTCACGCTCCCTTATGATGAAAATACTAGGATCAATAAAAGGTTGGCCAATCCTTCCTTGAGTTCCTCATTACTGTGAATATCATGCATCAAAAAGGGTTTGATATCCATTCCATATAATCTTCTATGACATCAATATTATGCTTAAGGTTCAATCAAATCCTCACATGGATCTTCCTTAATGAAAATATTATACTCGAGGAAGAGTTAATTGAATACTCTTAGTACTCCCACATCATGAAAATACTTTGGTCAAGGACCTAGGATGTTTGTTAGAAAGAATATCATCCCCTAGACAATATTTCCCTATGATCCCTTAGATGAGAATATCATGCATGACAAAGGGTTATTAGCTAACGTATCATCATGCATCCTCTCATTAAAAATACTATGCTTGAGGAACGGTCAATTAACCCTTCCAATGGATATCATATGACGTGAATCCCATCCTTGAGAAAAGTTTGGTCACCTTGTCTCTATGCTCCCCCATCATCAAATTATAATGATGAATCCTTGTGATGGTTATAGAAACTTAAGAATAAGAGAACATGTTAGATCTAAGATTTTGTGATCCATAATGTAGATAGATGTCTTTCAGATTAATCGCATTATCAAGATTTGGTCGATGTTTCGAACCAACTAATGTGGTCCACATTAGTTGGTTCGAAACGTCGACCAAATCCTAATAATGTGATTAATCCAAAATACATCTATCTACAATAAGAGAACGTATCCCTATAATGACTATGGAAGCTTGAAGAAGCATTAGGAGATTTTTGAGGTAAAAAATAAATCTCAAAACACATTTTTTCCATGTATTCTCAATTTGTTTTGTGTGTGTTTACTCAAAAATATCCAAAGTGACCATTCTTGGGATATACTTGACATTTGACTAAACCTATAAAAGATAAGTTGAAAATATAATTAAAAAAAAAAATAGTTTTCCATTTTTTTCCTTCAAAATTTCATAACTCTTAGTTTATTATTTTCCTTAGAAGATCTATTTGGAACTTCAAAATTTCCCCAATCAAAGGTAATGGGTCTCCTATAATAGCCATGTCAGCATCAATAAGAACGAAACATGTGTATTGTTATGTCTTTTCTATTATTCATATCATCATCATTATCATTAGTCATTGTGAATGGTGAGAGGCATAGACTATAGCAATCCCTTTTATCATTTGATCATTACCTTCACATTAGTTATACTTATAAATATTTACCTATTTGCTAATGTATGTGTGTGTGTGTGAGAGAGAGAGAGAGAGAGTGAGTTTTATATCATATTAAATATAGAGAATTAAAGTATTAATGTGAAATTGTAAGAATAAATAAATAAACATACGTCAAAAAATAAAGAAATTAAAAACTAAATAATAATAATAATAAAATTAATTGTTTTTCCCTAAAACTAATTCTCTCTTAAAAAGATTTTTTATAAAATATATAATATATATTACCTTTTACTAAGTGCACAATATAATTAGCTAATATATATGGGATATTGTGAATAGGCTTAGTTACTAAAATAGCATTAGAATTGATAAATATTCACATTAACTTACTTTTTTTTTTAAATCTAAATTTCCCTTTGCTTTTAAAATAAATTAGTTAATTCACTTTATAGTAATTATGAATAAATAATTATCTTTAAACAAAATATATTTAATCATATAAACTTTGGCTATTTATTAAGCACTAAACTCCCTTATAACACTTATTATATCTATGTGTCATAACTATTTATTAATACAATTATTAATTATTCCTTAATAATAATTTTAACTTTTCATTTCATTTTTTTTTAATTTCAACATTCAATATATTCCTTTGATTCATCTATCTCTATTTAATTGTAAAATCACATACCCAAATTATAATTCTCAATTCAATATTTATTCAATATACAATATAATCATTATTTTTAATCAACAAAGATAGAATTAAATAGTCAAATTTTATATGATTAAATATATTTTGTCTAAAAATAATCATTTACTCATAATTACTATAAAACTAATCAACTCCTTTACCACACTTATTATATCCATATATCATAACTATTTATTAATACAATTATTAATCATTCCTTAATAATAATTTTAATTCTTCATTTGGTTTTCTTTAACATTCAATATTAATTATTTGGTTTTCTTTAACATTCAATATTAATTCTTCATTTGGTTTTCTTTAACATTCAACATATCACATTGATTCATTTATCACTATATTCAAGTGTAAAATAACATACTCAAATTATAATTCTCAATTCATTATTTATTCCACATACAATATAGCCATTATTTTTTCATCAACAAAGACGGCCTCAAATGCTTTATTTTTTAAATAAAATTAGGTTTAACACAATAGTTGTTTATATATACGGAAGATAAGAGAAAAAAAACCAGAAACGCAGTCATCTTTAATATAAAAACATTTTGTTATTTTCTTTTAAATTTAGTTTCCATCCTTTCTTACTTACATTTACCATCTACATTAACACAAAATTAATCCTCTATATTAAAAACAAACCTTATAAAACCAACTCTCCACAAAATTAATTGTTAAGGTGATGTGATGCCTGCGCAGAATTCAAGTTTTAATTTTTTTGATAATCTCTTTCCTCTTTCGCCTCCTATCCCAAATCTTGATTTTCTGATATTACCACAAACGTTTATCGCCTGGTTAACTCTGCAATTATTTGGCGATGAGATTGCGATGCACGTAGACATGAATGAATCTAAATTAAAATATAAAAAAAACAGCGGTGGCGTGTAGCCTTGGTCATCTTCACTTGCCAGGAAAGTCTTCCAAGCGAACATCCCAAAACTTTGGCGGATACACTGGGATTTAGGATTGACTTCGGTGCAATTTCAAATTTATCTAAATTAGGTAATGATGAGCTAAATTTTACTTCGTGAATATCATTATAGTTTAACCTATTTTTAAAATAATTTTAATTAAAAATATCTTAAACATGATAGTTCATAATATTTCAATTCTTTTCACAATTATCAATAATCATTTTTTATTTCAAAAATTTAACAACTTAAAATTATTTTCAGAATGAAAAAGCTTCAATATATTATATGAGGAATATAAGAGTCCAAAAAAAAAAAACATCCAAGATGTTCTAAAATAATCAATAATCCACATATTGTCTTATATGCTCCTATAGTCAGCTAGGATGAAAAACATATTATCTATGTTAACTAAATAACTATCTATGTTCTGTAACTAGTACAGAAAAGCATGATAAAGAGGGGAATTTTGAAACTAAAATAGAAAAGCATCCGCTGTTGAGACAAAAATCAAATATCTGAGAACTCCCGCAATGTAAAATCTTGGATCTGGAATGTAACTCCCTCTGAAAATATCTCGAGAAATCATAGTCCAGGAGAGGATAGGAGGCCCATTTTAGAAAGAGTATTAGCTGTATTATTTTTGACCTTGTTGATGTGCTCAATAGTACTACCAACCATGCGGTCCCGGTAATAGTTGATCCTATCTCTCCAACCGGTCAGGTGTTGTTTCCAATTCAAGCATAGACGAAGAAATCCGGAGTAATGGATCAGGTTCAATCGGCCGAGTGGGAGAATGTTGTATCTGGCATCAGATCCTCATATTTGTATCTGCATATGGCTCATAATTTGTCACATTTCATGTCATTCACACTGACTACTTTTGCTTTTTTGGCTACCATAGTTTCCAATTTAATAACTTAAAATTAGTAGATATTATCATTTCTTTTTAAGTTTATGATGATGTGGGTGGTGGTTAACGTCCAGTGAGTCTAAGCTCTGGTCTATTGGACCTAATGAAACAAATTATTATTTAGTTTGATTTAAGATTTTATTTATATGCTCAAAAAGCTTGGAAAGAAGTGTCCAAAGCTCACTATAATTTTGACATCGTAAAAGGCTAGGAAGGTTAGTATTGCAACAAAGATTATGACCCTGAGATCTAATGTGGTTGTACGGGGGCACTCTAAGAGGAAATGATTTTCATCATCGATGTTCATATCCTCAGAGAGATGGCACATCCTTTCCATGCCGTTTCACTATGAAGCTCATGAGAGTTCGTTCTAGTCTTGGCTATATTAATTTTCTTCTTTGAGCTAGTTAAAACAGAGAGATACTTCTGATCTTCTAGGGTGGGGTCAATGACCTTCTTATAATATCTTAATTTTCTTTTAGCTGCTAAATCTTTCTCATACCACATTTTTTCTTTGAACTTAGAAGTAACAATATTTTTAATGTTATTAATGTTTTGCAATGCAACATTCTCGTTGATCTCCCAATGGTTTAACGAGGTCTGGTGTCTTTATACCAACTTGGTTTGAGCCTTAGGTGGTTCTGGCTAGAATTTAAGCTAGCTTAGGAAGTCTATGGTCTCCTATGTTATTGCGTTTGTGCTTGTACGATAGAAGCCTAGTCATAGCTAGGCTCTTGATAGGGGAAAGACCCACTTCTATAAGGAGAATATGATAGGGTGTATTGCTTTTAATTTTGAGGTTATATGTTATAAAATGCTTCTGGATTTGCTCAATCTTTCTCCAGGATTCTCTAGAGATGTTGCAACCCCAAATCTCACATCCATATAAGATAACAAAAGTGACTAAAGTTTCAAAGAGGAACTTCTTTCTATCCCACATTCTGAGGTTTGTCGTTTTACAATTATTTTCAAGACCATAACTTTTGTTTTGTCAGTTTTAAGAGTCATACCCATGGTAGAGCATAAATCCTTAAGAAGTCTAAGTTGCCTATCAGAGGAAAATTTTAATGAAATAAATATCTAAAAAAAATATTTAGTTCAAATCTAAATAATCAAAACAATAAAACAACTAATAAAATCAATATAATAATATAATAAAATAAAAATATTATTTAGGTTAAACTTAAATAATCAAAACAATTAATTCTAAAAAATTAAAAATAAATAAAATTAAATGATCAAATTTAAATAAAATTATTTACATAACTAAAAAATCAAAACCATTAAAATAAAAATATATTTTATTAAAATATTATTTATTATTCCTAACTGTTTTATTTATATGAAAATATTATTTATTTAGTTAAATTTAATCTCTCATTTATTTAATTGATGTCAGATCTGTTATTCATCTTAGACTAACGATGAACCAACTAGATGGTTTACAAAAACTTTTAATGTGATTTTTACATATAATTTTCTTACTTTTCAGTAATAGATTTATTTAAAACAAATTTTATATCTTCATCAATAAAATAATAAAGACTATATAATATATTAAACATCCAACAATAAATTAATGAAACTAATATATGGTACCATATATAATTTTAGAATTGAAGAAGCTCTGACATGTACAACGTATTGTTTTTAAAATGATGAAGTATTTGTTTTTAAATGTTTTGGTTTAGTATTAAGTACTTACTTTTACTTTTTTTTTTTTTTTAATTCTTGTTTCTATGTATCATTATAACTATAGCTCTATATACAGACTCTCATTTGGTTGAATTTTTTTTAACAATGCCATACATTTTTCAAATGTTCAAGTTAAAAATCTATATTAAAAGTATTTGGTAGAAATTGAATTGAATTTCACATGATATTTATATGTTTTTATAACTCTATATAGAGTGTTATGGGTTGAATTTCTACTAGTTACATGTGAACATTGGTTAATGTTATGCTTTTGTTAAGAACTCATATCAATAAAGCGTAAAAATAAAAAATAAAAATAAAAATAAAAATTATGTTCACCATCGTTCATAATAATTTAGGTTTTGTTACAATACCAAGGGCCCATATCGTAGCTTATTAATACCACATGTCCAAAAGCCATACTAATTTCTTTTTGTTTGTAAGCTTGAGAGAACTACATCTTCATCATGTCCAACTTTTCACCGGGGAATAGCACAAGATATGAACCCAAGATTTCTGGTTCGATGAGACTTCATTTCCACGAGCATTACCAATTAAACTATTTCAAAATCAAAATATTTTAATTTAATTTAATATTAAAGTACAATAGACAGCTTATCACTACCATTTGCCCAAAAAACCATAACTTATTTCAAAATGAAAATATTTTATTTTTTAATTTATTTCACAACATTATTTTATATTAATTTAACATTTTAATATATATATATATATATAATTTATATATATATAATTATATAATTATAATTTTTATTTTTAAAATATTTATTATTATTATTATTATTATTTGTTTGTAAAATACAGTTTTTAATGTTCTACCTGCATATTACACTTACTGTATTTTGGTTTAAACTATTTAAACCAGTGACATTAACATCACCAACTAATAACATTGATACTTGGCCTACACGCTTGCTAAGCGTTTTGTTTTTCTCAGCAGTGAACACTAATCATTCACTAACCCACTAAGTACTAATTTAGTACTAATCTTTCACCAACTCACGAAATCTTTTTACATACCTATTATACCGAGGAATTAAAATAGATAATCACACTTGTTACAACCAAAACATGAAAGTAATGAGGCTCAAGCTTAGGAACAAACATGTAACAATGTAGCACGCAAAGCTTTGAACCCGAGGAAGGAAGCCAACAAAGCATGTCACCACAGAACCCACACTCCCTACACCAATTTATTTCTTATTTGATTATACTCCATACGACCTCGGAACTCAACATGGTTTATTCTCATTTAATTGATTTCCTCACATTTTATGGTAATAAAATATATTATTAATTTATTTTTA
>APFE031405568.1:141088-193082 GCA_000404065.3 Pinus taeda | reverse complement strand
TTGAAGGAAAGGAATTTGAGGATGCAACAAAGTATAGACAGCTTGTAGGAAGTCTCAACTACCTTACTACTACCAGACCAGGCATTTCATTTGTTGTTGGAATCCTCTCCAGGTTTATGCAAAAGCCTTGTGAGAGACATTGGTCTACTGCAAAAAGAGTTCTAAAGTACTTGAAGGGAACTCAAGACTATGGAATCAAGTACACACAGGTCGATGACTTCACTTTGATCGGATACTCTGGTTCAGACTTCGATGGAGACAAAGAAACTGGAGTATCTAATTCAGGATATGCTATGACTCTTGGATCAGGAGCTGTCTCCTGGAGATCACGCAAACAATCAGTTCCAGCAGATTCCACAACATAAGCAGAATACGTGGCAGCAGCTGAAGCAATAAAAGAAGCTCGGGAAAATTCTTGAAGATTTGCAGGTAAAACAAGTACAATCAACTCCACTCATGATTGACAACACCTCTGCAATAAAGTTGGCCAAGAACCCAAAGTTCCATGATCGAACGAAGCATATCAATACTAAATATCATCTGATTCGACATCATGTTGAGGCCAAAACAATCCATCTCCGTCATTGTTCCCCAAATGAGCAAATTGCAGACATCTTCACCAAAGCACTTGGAAGGGAAAAGCTTGAACGATTCAGAATGATGCTTGGACTCACCAACATCCCTTCAGATTAAGGGGGGGAATGTTGACACCTAATCTTCATGATTGGGGGAATTTTATGTAAATAATTAAATCAAGAATGTGAAAAGTCATCGGGAGATGAACTGAACAATCACTCCCTATTGTATATAACAATTACCTACCTATGGAATAATATACGAATCAGTTGTTTGTTTTGTGGAGTTACTGCCTGGCCTGACAAAAATATTCTAAAATCCAATGCTTCGAGCTCCCTTGCACCACAATCGGTGATTGACCACTCAGAGGAAGCATATCCCAAGCATATTTGTTGGAGATTCAATCCCACGCGTCGATTAAAAAAAAAAGTCTCCATCCGCCCGCAAGTCGACATATATACACATATCACGGAACTCTTCTTAAGAAAACATGTTTTTGTACCATAAGATATTCAACTGAAAATTTCTCATTTAACATTTTTTATTTAAATAATGCTTTTGTTGAAAACATTAATCCAATCACAATATTTGGAAACAAACATTCTCTTTGAATTTTGACTTAAAACTAACACAACTACATTAATAAATGTGGTTGATATAAATTGATAAACATATATCAACCACATTAATAATTTTTAAGTGCATATTAATAATTATTAAGTGTGTAGTAAGGACTTAATGTTAATATTAATAATAACATTAATTAATCTATAATTATCTCCCACCTCCCCTCTCTGAGCTATTACCTGACCTCATATCTCTATGAATTAATTAATAAAGCATCATTACAGAATCCTTGAAGTTGTAAGGATCTACGACAAAGAACTTGCAGACTAATTTCTTAATTGTAAGGATATATGACAAAGGCAAGTGATTTATGGACCAATTTCTGAGGTATCATGCTTTGAAATAGCTCTTATTGAGCGTAGGGCATATTCACTATAAGTTTGAGAAGGCGTCTATACCAACATCATCGATTTGAAGAGATTCAACTTAATACATATTGAAGTTTGATTGCAGAAGAGGTCTCGGTGCCATACAATGATAACTGTGTTTGATCCTTGATAAAACTATGGTGTGACTCTCTGTGGTAATTGATTCAGGCGAACTCAGTGGTATCTATGGTGAGAGTCCCTGCGTCTCAGTTGACTTATGTAATTTATTTGGTGATCTTAGCGGTGCGACACATATCCTCAACTTGAAGCTTCCGCGGTTTGGTGCAAATAATATCTACAGTGCACTCTACATATCTCAGTGGGCAACCTCAATTACTTGGACTCTAACAGGTGCATACGTTCCCTCGCACTCTCTTTTGTTAATTTTGTCTGTTTTACATTATGAGTACTCTCGCTCACATATCTAAGCCCCCTCTATCAAAGGGAGACCAAGTAAAAATCCTCTAGACAGTCTTTATGAGTACATTGAATCTTTAGACAGATGAAGAGAAGAAAGAGAAATCCAATTAAAATAGAATTAACTACATTGCTTGAAAACAATCACAAATCACTAGAAAATAGAATAATCTCTCTTGAGAATGAACTCCAAAGAATGAAAGGTAGGATTCAAGAAACAAACATAGTAAATAATCAATGATTGAAGAAAATGATGCCCCGAAAAATGAGATTAAAATTCTAAAAGAACAAATAAATAATAACTTGGCCCTAAATAATGCAGAGAGTAAATTAGATGTTAAACCCGTAAAAGAGGAAATTAACAAATTGATTGAACTCGGCCATGAGCGCCATAAAAATTCCTTGCACCTCATAATTGTTGGTGTAGAAGAAGAAAAAAATGAAGACCCATTAGAAATAGTAAAAGAATAATTAAAAACAAAATCTCAAATTCAAACAACTTATATCATGGAAGCAATCTCGGTAGGAAAGTTACTTGAGAATAAACATAGACTAATCCATATTAAGGTAAGTTGCAATGAGCATAAATTAGATATACCCAAGGAATCACTGAGCCTAAAGGGAACCAGAACATTTATAAATGAATATTAGATTCCAGAAGACCAAGCTAAACTAAGGAAAGAAGTCCAAAAGGTCAAGGAGGAAAGAAAATAAGGGAAATGGGCTATCATTAGGAATAGGAAAGCTATTATTCGACACAGAGTAAAAAATGCGAGTGATAAATAAGGTTTAGGATCACTGAGGATCCTCTTCTGGAACTATCGTGGTTTTCCATGGCCTAAAGGTCCTAATTTAAGTTGGATCTCGAGTGATATTGACCTTACTATTCTAATTCAAACTTGGGAGCATGACGAAACTAGGGTTCCTCACCTTAATGGATTCATTCTTTGCCTTCTTAGAATAACAAATACTCTCAAAGGGGATGTGGTGGTATATCTTGTTATATTAAGAACATCCTTTATTCTCACATCCAGCTTCATACTATCAACCCTTTCAATCAATACGTTTCGATCAAGATCTTTGATTCTTCCTCCAATAGGAATTTTCTTGTAATATTCAATTTTTATCCTATTGACTCTACCTCTTATAAGAGAAACAATTTAGATGAGAATTGTCCTTTAACTACCTTAGAATAATATATTCACAACCTAAGGAATAAAGGTAATATCCTTTTCCTTGGGGACTTCAATACTAGAACTGCTACCAACCAAGTTATCATGTTAAGTAACCATTCTAACCCTGACCCCTTGTGGCTTGACGAAGATGATGACTTAGATAATAGATTCAAGAAATCCTCTTAAGATAGAACTGAGAACTTGTTTGGCACCAAGCTCCTCAATATTTTTAGTTTGCAAGACTCGGTTATCTGTAATGGTATTAGAAAGTTTCCTTCCTCTTGCCAGATGACATGTTTACATTGGTTGGGCAATAGTGTTATGGACTATGTGATTTCAGACACCCATGTCCTTAACCATATTACCAACTTTGAGCTTCTTAAATATTTATATCATGACTCTGAGCACAGGCCTTTGTCTTTAACCCTCAATCTTGTTATGCATACCAGCCACATGCAAGATACTAGTGAAAGCCAAAGACACACTCTTTCGAATCAAAACAATATAAACCTTTTCTTAAAGGAGTTAAAAAGGGATTTAAGTTCCATGACTTATAATAACAATATTGATCAAATTTATCACAATTTTACTACAACCCTTTCCACTACCATTAACAAGTTCTCTACTGAGGTTTCATATAAGAATATTAACAAAAATTCTAACCCTTAGAATGAAAAAGACTGTAAAAATGCTAGGAAAAATATTTGAGATGCTCCTAACAATAATGTAAAGATTTGAAATATTAGTATATACAAATCCCTCATTAAAGAGAAGAAGTTATCATATATTAATAAGAGACAAGAGCATCTTCTTCACCTTTCTAAAGTTGCACCCAACTTTTTTTGGCGGAATGTGCTTGTTCGTAAATCTAAAGATAATCATTTGTTCCCCTTAGAAAAGTGGAACGTATATCTTAAGAAGTTGTATGACTCCCCGAACACCATGAACAACATTGTTAGCACTCTTATTAACAAAGATATATTTTCTCTTGAGGACATTGAGTCTGGGAATAATAAGCCCGCTAGTAAAGATGACTTCCTTAAGCCTTGGACACAAAACCTTATTGTGCCTATTGTTATCACAAAATCAGTACTGATGGCTGCTAATCAGTTAGACTCTATGTAACTATTTCAGACCAGACTCTTGGCTAAGGATTAGCCTCCCTAACCTGAGAGGGCTCTCTCAAAATAAACTACTGATTTATCTTTAATCACTAAGAGGGCTAACTCTTGTAATGAGAACTTAAATAAACATGATGGTTGGAAATACAACATAACATTTCTTCCATTGGGCTCATGGAGTCAAACACCATTTCAGTAAACTATCAACTACTCATTCATGGAAGTCAAGGCATGTAATGTTTAAACACTCAAAACATTTCTCAAAGAACCTCAACTCATAAGCATACACAGGAAGTCTGAGCACTAGGTGAATTCAGAGTGATTGTATACCTATAGAGCTGTAAAATATGAAGGATAAGACAAAACCACATACATCTTGAGCATTTGAACAAAGTATGAATCTTGAGAAGAAAAAGTAGTCTTTCTATTACTGTAAAAAGTCTTTTACACAGGCCAATATAAACTCTGTTTTTTGCATAAACATCCAACCCTCATTACATCAGAGTTTCATCTATATATAGAAAAACATTCTTAACTACTTTGAGCCTCCTCCTCCAGCATGAGGGGAGCTCGATGACTGTCATTAACTACCCCTATCTATTTTTAACAGACTCATTAAATACACTAAGCATTAAGCTGTAATTACATAGAGTCCTAATCAAACTTAAACTCTAATTCTATTCTCCTCATTACATGATTCTTTTCTAGATCTTCGACAGCTGTCTCCTTTAGTTTTGGCCGTGATAGCTGAGATGAGGATGCAAGGAACAAGATTAGCACTGGATGCTGAATGTGCTGATGGTTCATTGATCATAAGAACAAACCCCTGTTTTCTCGGCCCTTGTTTCCCACCATCCTTCGAAAGTTAAGCAATATGTTCCCAGCTCTTTAATAACCCAAAATTGACGAGCATCTCCATATTTCCAGATATGCTGGAAGCCTTGTTGATTGAACAGGTGTACAAGCCCAAATCCTCATATGCATCTTCAGCCAAACCCTAACCACCGGTAACAAAGTACCTTTATTAAAGCTATAGCTTAAGACAAAATATTTTACCTTTATGGAGAATGCACACTTGTCATTAACTGAATGGCCCTGATAGCCTTATGTGGTCTTCTTGATGTTCATTAGGCATTTTCTTCAAAATTTGCTGACCTCATCATTAAACTGTTTATTTTCTTCAAAAAACAGCACCTACAGCAATTTCGTAGCGCGCTACGAAACTGCTGTTTTTTCAAAAACACAGTCTTTAGTGAATGTCTCAATATTCTCTGTGACTTTAACAGCTCTGCCATCGGTTTCAAAACTCCTATTTTACCTTGGATTTATATAGCTGTGCTTACATGCCTTAAAAACAATGAACTTAAGCAAAATTAAGCAAAACTTTGGAACAGCACCTGACTTAGAATCTGCAATTTCATTTGGCAGCTAATTTATTTAGCTGTGCTTTTAATTTTGCAACCTCCTTTTCCATGGCTGCAATTTCAGCTACGGCCCTCTCCATCTCAGCCACTTCTTTTTCGGTTGCCTCCCACTGGTCCTTTGTAGATGTAGCCTTTGCTTTTTGAGAAATGGTGATTTTTTTTATTTGGAACTTTTTCCTTGGTTTCTTTTGCTTCCTCTGTTCTGGATTGTTTTTCCATTTCTCTTGCTTGTTTTCTTGTAACTGGCCTTCGTGGTTTGAACACAAATTCTTTACCAGGTTCATCAAAACTTAACCTCTTCGAAGCCTTTGATTTTTTAGTGCTCTCTGGTGATGATTGAGTTAAGTCAATGTGCATTGGCTCAATATGCACTGATTTAGCCTATTCAAAATCAATAGCCTCAAGCAAATCATTTAAACTAGCCTTCGATATTGGACTTTCTTCAACAGCTACTGATTTTCCCTTCTCCTTGCTTAATTGAATTCTGGTCTTAACTCTTGATACCTGTTCAGCCCCACTTGATTCAGGTGCATCTTTCTTGTGCTTGACCTTCTCCTTTGATGATGGTTGAGGTGGCTCTTTGATAACCAATGGCTTCATTGATTCCTTCAATTGGGTCTTGGTCTTCTTTTTATCTTTTATCTCCTTTCTAAGCTCAGCAAGAGTAGGTTCCTCAATTGACTTTTCTCTTTCTCTAATAGGCAATGGGGTGAGGCCTGTCTTACTCTGAAAACCAGCCATAAAAATAAAGAATCCCAATCCCGACCATTTTCTGCAGACCATCCACACAACGTTTCACTAAACCATGATGAAACAGTGATGTCTCACAGTTATCCTTCTTCAACTGGAATTTTATCACACATCTTGCTTGAGTCTACGAAAACAGTAGAATGGGATATCTATAGATGCTTTGCCTGTAAAATGCAGCAACAGCTTAAAATGATAGGAGTAAACCTTAGTATATCTCCCTTCACATGTTAAATACTTTTGAATACATGTAAGGAGAAGTGCATAGTGTTCCTTTACATAATTCCTTGGCACAGCCTTTGTAAGATATTCATTCACATAAGGTTCCTTCAAGAATTCCTTGCAGGGGTTCATATCAAATTTGATGTTTTTAAACCACTCCTGCCCTCCTCTCGGAATTTCAGTCACCCTAGCAATAACCTCTGGAGATACTGGGAATTCTAACATAGACACTTTAGAACTTAAACCTGTAAAATTTAAGGCAAATGCTTTTGTTACCTCAGCATGCCCACCCTGCAGCTTCTCACAAAATGTCCAGCAACCAACATCCTGAAAAGCTTGTCTTACACCTTCATCTCTTAATGCAAGATCCAATCCCACAGGTTCTGTTCTTTGACATCTTCCAGATCGATGCCCCTTCTTCTCCATTTCGCTTTGAAAACTTTCGCACAGAGAGACACCACGAGCTTCAACTCAAATGGCAAATTCAAATTTTGGAACGCAGGCTCGCTTGCAATCAAGTTCTTTAAGGAAGAAACTCGGGCTCCTTTGCAATTTAACAGTCTTATCATACAAACGGGTCAGTTCATGCATCACTAACAGACATCATAACACTGCCATGCATTACAAAACCATTTGAATGATTTTTATGTGCGTGGCTATGAACCTATTGGTGGAATGATGGCTCATAATCGCTTGGAAAGGACGCCAACTGACAATAAACGGACGGACACACTGACTCATCCCCCCAGACATGACATTTTAAGGATCAGTGCTGTAAAATTCCCGAATCCGCGATTTCGTAGCGCAGATAGGTATAAATGATCAAAATGCGCTACGAAATGGCTGGTTACTGGCACGCTGCGAAAAAGCTAAAACATCATTGCGCTGCCAAATCAGCCAATAAAACTGCGCTGCAAAAATGCGAAAAGGGCCAGTGACATAAGCAAGATAAGACAGGCCTTATACAATCATGATGGAGGATGACTAACGGTATTTGAAAACGATTTACATTAATAACTTTCTAAAACATGATCCCTAAGTAACGAACATAGGACAACAACTATTTGACACCTATTTTTGACAATAATTTTTTTTTTTTTGGACAACATTTATGTACATGTAACTGCATTTCTTGGTGATAACAGGGGTGTTGGGCTTGGCCTTGGGCAATTTTCACCTTCCCTACACCTTCTACAACTATCATGCACCCCTCCAACACCTCATCTCACTATTATTACCCTCCAAAACTTCTTAGCTAACTTCTTGTAGTAGTGTTGTGGTAAAAACACAACCCCCCCATTATTAATGCGTCCACTTCGAATAATGGGGACCCTTTCTATTAAAATTTGGCCAAATAGTTTTTTGGATTTTTATTTTAGTTGATTGCCCTACGCTTTTGTTAATTTTTAGTTTTCTTTGGATTCTTGTTTTGATTGCTTTTTTAGAGTCGATTTTTTATAAGCTTCACATTGATGCTTGTTTGGTCTCATTTGGTCAACTGGTTTGAAAATGACGCTCCTTTGAAAGTTTGATTATTTATGTAGCCTGGGTTGAAAATGCGTAAAATGTACAATATTGCATTTTGTAGATAAATTAGTTCAATAATGCATTCATTTTAAATATTAACCCGTAGTGAGTTTTTACTAACATTTTTCCATATAGCCAAATCATGAAGCAACCGGATTTTAGTAATTTACTTCAATAAATTATTAATCTCGAAAAATCATAATTTCAAACTGGCTATAATTTATTTTTCATTTTATTACAAATAGTTGTAATTTATAAAATAAACCAAAATAAAGAATTAATCTTTAATATTAAATCTTAAATTAATTAAATTAATTATTATTTAAAAATATAATTAAATTAATTAAATTAAAATTTAATATATGAAAAATATAAAAAATAGATTCTAATCGCAACGGGAGCTTTCAAATGACATGTTTTTAAAAATCCCGATGGACTCATACCCCCGACGCCGATTGCCAATATCACATCGGGGACTTTGACATTGTAACATGTTTGACAAACCATACACTCATCTCCGATCCCCGATGCCTCACTTCTCTGGGCGATAAAGCATAAAACATGGGATATTAAAGTAAAAGCATGTTTTAAAATTTTGTGTTAGTTTGAGATTTAAAAAAAAAAAAACACTCATACGTATGAGTGGAGTAAGTAAGAAGTAGTGTAGGTTAATATATATTAATATTAGTTTATATATTAATATGTTATATGTAATATATTATATTAATTAAATTAATTAATAATATTTACTATTTAATTAATTTAATTAAAAGTTAAATATCATTTAGATTAATATTGATTAGTTTTTAATTACATTAAATTTGTTTATAAATCACTAATTAGAGATCAGTTAGTTAGATTAATAAATAGGTTATTAATAATTAGTTTAGTTTATAATTAACAATTAATTTAAAATTAATTAAAATTCTAATTTAGGATTTAATTTTTAATAAGAATTTTGATTTTTAGCCTAGCAACACAATTTCCAGATTCATACCAGATTTGATCGATCAACTTTGGAGGCTCATAGATTGAGTTATACTTGGCCAAATGAGGCCTAGGATGGCTCATTGGAAAGACAAAATCAAGGAGAACATTTTGGAGGAGGTTTCACCAACAGATTTAATCATTTATTGAGTAAAACATTAGGCAGAAGATCAGGCTCTGAATTTTGAAAACAAAATCAATTTTGCTGAGTTATTTTCTTCATTTTCATTTGTCCAAAGCCTCTTCTAAATGCAGATCCATTGGTCAATGATATTCTTTGCCAATCAAACCATCCCAGGCATCAAGAGAAGCTTTATATTTTATTTTCAATTATTTTTTTAAATGGAATTTGATTTAAATGCCAGCAATACCATGTTGATTTTATTGTTGCATTTTAATTTATTTTGATTTCTTTTTGCAGGAAAACAGTGGAAGAAATATGGAGAAAAAGATATAAATCAATGAGAATTCTCCAGCAATTGAAGATCACAGTTTTGAGCAAGTAAAATTGGATTTAGCAGATTTCTCTTCAACAAACTCTTCTCTCAAGAATTCCTTCAAAAATAGTATAAGTAACAGATTGCAGAATGTAATACGGGGCTGCTCTCTTCTACAATTTTAGACTTCTGAAAGACTACTGTAATAGGAATTTAGAGTTGTAGGAGAGAGGAGAGAAAATCTAAGATCTGGGGATTATTGAGGATTTTCCCTTTGTATCTTGAATTATGTATGAGGGGTAGAGTTTGCACTATTGTGGCTCTAGTTATGAAGGCATAAGTTCAAGCAATGTAAATGGATGTTGGAGACCAAGGACAGAGAAATGGATGCAATAAATTGGTATTTCTAATTCTACTGTTTCAAATATCAGTTTTCATTTTATGGTAACAAGAATGTGTCATTTTATTCATGTTTGTGCACTATTGTCAATATGGGTAATTTGTCTCAATCTTGTTATTATGTATCTCTGTTTTTATGGATTAATGTCTCATTTTTGAGTAACTACTTACTCTGAAATGTGTCTTATGAAACTGATTTATTGAATGGTAATGTGTTGTGAACTATTTCCACATATCATTATTCAATTATTGGACTTATTGATTTGAAAATCAATATCATTTTTGTGAACTATTTCGTGAATGTTGTTGGTTTATTATTTCAGTCAAGAGGTCTCAAGAGAATGTGTTTTTGTAACCATAATATCAGTTAATTGAACTACTTCATTAACTTGATATTCATTATAAACAAGACATATTTAAATCCCAATAGTTTAATTATCTTGCTCTTAGTTGGGTTAGATCTATATCTGCCTAATTAAGGTAGGATTTAGATTAGTTTCTTTTGCTTTTATCATAGAATAAGCTTGCATTTAGAGTAAATTATACATTCTTTTAAGTCCTCTCCTCAAAGAGGCAAAATTTTAGTTGTGGCTTGGCTGAACCCAAATCAGCTTTAAGGGTCATTCTCTTGCTGATCAGCAAGAAGAAGTGATCTGATATCCCTGTCTATTGGTAGTTAAAGATACATTATAAACCAATAGCAATAGGGAGAAGGTAACTGGACCTAGTTAAACTAGTCGGAGCCACCACACCAAATGGAAAAGGAACTGCTTTAAGGTCCGGACCGGGTGGTTATCCCCCAATGTTGTTGCAATGATTTTCGAGGCATCAACATTTTTGGTGCTAGAAGGAGGGCCTGAGACTTTTTGTCTATTGGAGTCTTTTCAATTTTAATATTTTATTTATTGTGATGGCTCCTCTTAAACTTCCAATTTGGAGTTGTATCCATGGACACGCATCCTCCAATACTCCACCCGAAGTGGTAAGACTCTTGTCTCAGGTAAAATTTAATGGTAAGGGAAATTCTTCTGCTTTTAATCATGTCTTTCAATTTATTCAAAACGTTTCAAGTTATGATTTTCAAGGAATTGATGAAGGCATCTTATGCAGAATCTTTACTCTCACATTTGCGGAAAAAGCCAGAAATAGGTGTAAAACTCTTCCAGTTGCCTTAATCCACAGTTGGGATCAATTTGTTTCAATTTTCATTTGTAAATTTGACGGCTACGATTATGAACAGGTATGTGATGAAATTGAATATCTACGAAGGTTTGAAAATGAGTCTGTTAATAATTTTAATATTCGATTTCGTTTGAATTGCTTAAGATTTAAAGACGAAGATAAACCTACGGAAAAAGAATCATTAGATTAGTTTGAATATATTTGTTCTCTTCCTCTCATTCCCAATCCATATGAAATTAATTCAAGTTTTGTTTCATCCCCTTCCAACATAAATGAAAATTCCAATTTGGATGTGCAAATAAATTGTGATGAAGTGGTTTCACAAAGCTTGAAAAATGTTTCTATTCAAATGCAAGAAGACAACAACAACAATTTTGGAGAAAAAGCCGCCTTGAAATCTGAAGCTACTTTGAAGTAAATTTGGAAAATCAAATCGCAAATCAGCGAGTACAACCAGCAATCAAAATGCAAACTGTTGTACAAATTTCTAAATTTCTCCATGATGAGCAAATGCCAAAATCAGAGAAGCAAAGCAGCATTCTTCAAGAAAGCATACGCATGCAAAGGAATGATTTACAATCTGAAATTTACAATGAGCATAATGCACAAGAGTTCTCAAACAGAGACAATTTTAAATGCATTGTTTCAGGTTCACATTTTTCCCTTTATCCTGATATTTCAATGATGGTAATATTTTTCCTCTTGGTATTAATGATATTCCAAAAATTAAAGAGGATGATTTAAATGAATTACCATTAAATTTTTATCAAGATAAAGAAACAATAATTGATCATTCTTTTGCCACTAATGAACATGAGATTTTTGTTCCTCCTTGTTTTGGTATATTGGATGAAATCGAAGGGAATTCCAGGCGATCTTGTGAAGTCATTTATGATGATTACTCTGACATTGAGGATGTTGATTTTTATTATTCTCAAGAGAATCCTCATGATAAAATTCAAATAACATCTATAAATGAGGAACGTTTCAATGTAGAAATTATTCCAACCAATCCTCATTTTAGAGTAACAAATTATCTTCATGATTTCATTATTCAAGAAAACAATCCAATTTATGATTCATATCATGATCAAACTCTCATTCCTACTCATAATCATAATTTGTTTTCTAATTCACAAGTTGGAATTCAAAATTTTTCAAATTCCATAATTCTGGCCAATCCTTGTGAAAATGAAATCATTTCAAAACAATCTCAATTGTGCTGTAGCATTAGTTGTAAAAATAGTGATTTCATTTTATTTTTATTTCCTTAGTTATTTTGTTTAAATTTAGATTTATTTTCTGATTTTATTTTGCAAAATTTTCACACTTTTCGCTGGCATATTGAACACCTTACTATCAAACACTCAATTGATGCATTGCCCAATTGGGAAATTCAAGTTTCATATTATAATCATCAGCATCAAAAGATATTCATATTCCAATTTAAATCAATGCTAATGTTTCATCAAAAGCTTCTATCATTTCAAAGGCAATGTCAACAAGAGAATGTATTTTCACAATCTTGCCAACAATTTAATTCAATTAATAATTTTCCATTTCATTTGAAAGATTTCCATCCATTTTTCATTAATTCATTTGAAAAATATTTGGAAATTTTTCTCTCAAAGGAAATGGTTAATAGCTTAACATTTGTTCATAACACTAACAATTTTTTCCAGGCCTTTGAATTTGAAAACTCATATCCACAATTCGGCCTTTCATCTCCTCTTTTGAACATTTCCCAATCGTTAATGGAAATCCATCTAGATTTTTGTGATCTAATTGGTATCGAATTGGAAAGGAAATTTCATAAGAAAGAGATTTTAAATTAGTTACTAACAATAACTGTACATTTTGATTTCATATTTAATTTCCTTAGTTTAGTTAGATTTGTATTTTTATTACTAACATTTGAATTGTACATATATGCGGGAATAAAAATGAGAAAATGGCTACACTGGAAATATGACTATACCTAGTCATTTTCATGTATATGGTTAGAATAAGAGTAGAATTAATTTAGTTATCTTGTTTTATGTAGTTAATTTATTTGCAATAGATCTGTAGATTAAAAAATAAAACAAAGCAATCAGCCTTCTCATACATGTTTAGTGGAAACATTTTTCCTTATCAGAAAATTTTAATTCTTGCTTTCCTTTTTGAAATTTCTTATAGCGATATCTCTACTCTGCCTATTTTGAATAATGTCTTGATTAAATTCAATTGAAGTTGCACTTGGCATCAATCACCTCAAAGCCACTTTTCTTCATTTCGGGATTTCCTTCTAGGATTTTCTTTTAAAATTTATATGGTAAGGATTTGAGGATATAAAAACTTCATGATCCCATTATCCCATGAAATGTATGACTGTCTATGATAAAATTAATTCTAATTCAATCATTATTAGTCACTCTAACCTGTCACGGTAATCATATGAAGTTCATATTATCTTCCTCAGAATTTGCCAAAAGCTGATCTTAAGGATGCCCATTTTGCCGAGTGCACACATTTAAATCTGTTTTGATATTTTTCTACAATTAGTGGCTTAATCTCATTCTAATCTTTAGTTTATTATTTGATGCTGTAAAACGCATCATGTTTATTTACTAAATGCATTATTGAATAGTCACTATAACAATACAATTTTTTCTCAAGATTAATTCGGAATAAGCAGAGGTAATAAATTGTTGTTTCACCTCGAAAGGGAAGCATAGTTTCATATTTATTTCTGGTAAATTTTATATTCCACGGACATCAATAAACAGATTTTATTTAGACTGATTACACACTTAGATTTAGAATAAATAAGGAGGTGATTTTAAACGAAAGAAAATTTTTGATAAACCAAAGGAAGAATTTGAAGATTTATGAGGTAAAATCTACAGACAATTTCCTTCCAGGTACGCATTTACAAGTTCGTTTTCATATCTTATTACTTTCTATTTTTCTTAGCTTATTTTTTATTCGTGTTCTGTTTTATTTGCAGGTTTTTATTTCTTTTCAAAATTTGAAGTAAGCAGAAAACTCATTTCAAATTTGCAAACAAGTTCAGGGAAATTCAATTCTGATTCATTAGAATTTAATCATTTTTGTAGCCTTGCTTTCATTCATTAGAAAACCCAATTGAAATTTCAAGAAATATCATAAGACCATTCGCATCATAAGATTTCATCGGAAGTAGTTCTTAGTATTTCTTTTGATAACAAATTGATTCATCAAAGACCTCCGATGTATTATCTTACTCATATGCCATATTGCATTTCACATATCTGAGCTTTCCAAGTGAAGTATACTTCCATGAACATGAATCACCGATCTCCGATAATCGACTTTACCGATATTGCGATAAACACATAATTCCGGACCCGATATGAAATTCAAATTAAATTCATAAAATATCGTGTCTGCTCAATCGCAATAATGGTAGGAGCATAACTTTAAAAGAGGTCGATGTCTCAGATCCGATATGTTATTAAAATTCTATCATAAAAAATTATCGGGTCCGCTCTTCATCATATATCGGCATCGTAGGAATCATATTGTGTTACATTGGGTACCCAAAGTTTGCCGATTGCCGATTAGTTATGTCATCCATCGCATCGCCGATATTGCAATCGTTTCATCACATTTTTTATGATCACGTCACTTCTCTGAATCTACAATGTACGTTTTGCGATATGGGAAGCACAATGTAAATATTCTCCAATCCCCGATATAATATTTCTTTAATGATGCGATCGCTTCATTTCATTGCACAAGTTCTTATCGGCAATTTTCCATTGCAATCTCCAATGCGATAGCTTCCAATGCATGCCTTTGAGCCATTAACATTTAATCGATATATGGCATAGCAACAAAAGTGAAGTCTTGCAAATTAAAATTCAAGCATGGTGAAGAGACATTTGATGCGAGTCATCCGATACAACGATGTGTTATTTTAAAAGCTAACTTGGGTAATAATTATGGTAAGAAAGCAGTTAATGACGAATTTGCAGTACATTTAAATCATTTTGATATATTTCAGTTTCAAATATACAAGTCCATAATTTAAAATGGAATTCAAGACCTCTCTATTTTCATATTTAAATTTTATCATCTTGGATTTGGTCTTGATTTTGTATATGAAACTAATAATATTTTGAGAAACAGTCATTACTGCAAATTCTCATTTTCATTTGTGATGCATTTCTTTTAATTTCAATTCCCTTGAGGATTAAGCATTCCATTTTTACATTTTTTTGCTTACTCTAGTGTAAGTAAAATAAATAATGATTTTGGGTTATATGATTTTGGTTAGTTTGACTTCTTTATGTTTTTAATGTTAATTAAAATAAGAAGTCAGCTAGTTTGGAGAAACTGATTCATTTCAGGTAAGATAAAAAGAAATTTTCCAATGGTAAGATTTATGTACCCACTTTCATTAATTTCCATTTCGTTGCTTTAGTTTCAGTTTTGTTTTTCTGATATACAAATCTGTTTTGCAGCTCTTCACAAAAACGTTCAATCCTCTGCCGGATCATATTTTTGAAGTCCATACTCTTCTTCTGGCTTAATTTCAAGAAGCAACGATAGTCTTCATCAAAATAGCTACACCAGGGAATTTCTGAACCTTTAGTTTGTTTCTTTGCGCATTCCTGTTATTAAAAAATGATGAAGACGATGCTTTGAAACAAGAAGAATAATATCAGACAGAAAGTTTTCATTGTGGCTGAATTTTAATCGTCACTGCTATCCAAAAAGCCTAAAGCATTTACAACCCTGCAAGGTATGATTTTTCTAAATACTCGACATAAGAAGAAATGATTACACGATTATTTTCTTTTTCATATTTTTGAGACATTGGTATAAGCATTCTTGTTTGAGTTTATCTTTTGAAACTTGGGTTTTCCTTCATTTTTCACATTTCTTCATTTTAATTTCGTTTGTTGATTTCTTTTCTCACTTTAGCATAAGAATTCTTTTATTTTGGTTTTCAGTTTTGATTTTGGTGACTGTGCTATAATTTATATGGAAAGCCTACTTGTTACCTAACAATGGTCAGCATACATGGAGAAAAATTGTTAATAGTCACCTATTAGCCTTTTCTTAAAACTCTCAGTAGAGTTTGGTTTTCTTATTATAAAGGTAAACATATTTAAGGAAGAGATTACCAATCAAGAGAAGTTGGAAAAATATCATAAAATCTAAAAATTTCTTTTTCATCAAATTGTAATCATTTTGAGATTTCAAAATTTTATTAAAATCTTTCAAAGTTTTATTATCAGTCAAGGAAAGTTATTTATAACCAAGTAAAGACACTTTACAGCAAAACGCCTTTAACTCTGAAATTGTCATTCTTAACTCTTAAGGAGTCAATGATTCTCCCTGTCCCAAAGAGTCTTATTTTTCTAGAATATAATCCAGAAATATATTTAAACTTAAAAGATAAGAGGTCTCATCATGATCCTGCTTACCATGATCATAGGGGAAAATAGGCTGACATTATCAACACTGCTAAACAAACTAGGGTAGTGGCTTATGATTGCAAACAATTATAAGACAAGGGGTCTCATCACGAGCCAACTTGTTCAGTCCGATTATAACCAGTGAATGGCATTGTCAACTATCTGGCCACCAAACCAGGACAATGGCTTTTAAGAAAAATAAAAAATAAAAATTCAAAGAAAACAAACATTTATAAACGGATTTATCTCTAGATCAATAATTCTTAAAGAGATGAGATTCTGAATCATTGATGATTAACAGGTAGCCCTGTCGAGACTATAGATGTTTGCTGGCAGCAATGGCTCTACCTGTGACAAACAAGTATATTTTGAAAGCTAAGCTGTAAAGTGACCCCTGCTTTATCTCTACAACTAATTAAGGACTGATGTAGAGTTTTGAAATATTTTAATGTATGAGGAATTTTAAGAAAAATTACAATTAGATGATTCTTTCTTTTATTCAGACTAATGAACTTAGTCAAGCATTTCAAGCATAATTTTCTCTTCTTTAATTATTTTTACTTTAATTTTAGGAAAATCTCATTCATATCAAACAGAGATAACTGGTTCTTCTCCCGCGTGTCACCATTGTTGTGGTAAAAACACAACCCTCCATTTTTGACTTGCTCAACTCAAATAATGGGGACCCTTTCTATAAAAAAATTGGCTAAACACCTTTTTGGATATTTATTTTAGTTGATTGCCCTACGCTTTTGTTAATTTTTAGTTTTCTTTGGATTCTTGTTTTGATTGCTTTGTTAGAATCGATTTTCTATAAGCTTCACATTAACGTTTGTTTCGCCCCATTTGGTCAACTGGTTTGAAAATGGCACTCCTTTGAAAGTCTGATTATTTATGTAGCCTGGGTTAAAAATGCATAAAATGTACAATATCGCATTTTGTAAATAAATTAGTTCAATAATGCATTCAGTTTAAATATTACCTCGTAGAGAGTTTTACAAACATTTTTCATTTTTCGGCCAAATCATTAAGTATCGAGATTTAAGAAGTTTACTCCAATTTCTAAATCAATTATTAATGTCGAAAACCCAAAATTTTCGAAGTGGCTGTAGCTTATTTTTATTTTTACTTTTATTAAGAGTGGTTGTAGTTTATAAAATAACCCTCATAAAATAAAATAAATTAAAATTGATTGTTAATATTAAATCTCAGATTAATTAAATTAATTATTATTTAAAATATAATTAATTTAATTAAACTAAAATTTAATATATATATATATATTATATAATATATATATATATATATATATATCGGATCGGAAGTTTTATGTAGAAAATTTAAAAACCCCCGATACATACCATGCCTCGATGCAATATCAGATCGAGGAATTTAACTTGGCACATTTTAAAAACTCCGATGGACTCATACCCTCCCGACGTCGATTGCCGATTTGGTTTATATCGCATCGGGGACTTTGACACTATAACACATTTGAGAACCCCGATACCCTCACTTCCCCCGATCGGCGATAAAGCATAAAGCATAGGGCATTAAAACAAAGACATGTTTTAGGTTTTGTATTCGTTTAAGTTTTCTAAATCACTCATATGTATGAGTGGAGTGAATAAAAAGTAGTGTAGGTTATTATATATTTTTAATATTAGTTTGTATTAATATGTTAATGTAATATATTATATTAATTATTATTAATAATATGTAATATATTTATTATTTATAATTAATATGTAATATTTAATTAATTTAATTAAAATTTTAATAATCATTTAGAATAATATAATTAGTTTTTAATAGATTAAAATTTGCTTATAAATCGCTAATTAGAAATATCAGTTAGTTAGATTAATAAATAAGTTATTAATAATTAGTTTTAGTTTATTAATTAACAAATAATTTATAATTAATTAAAATTCTAATTTAGGATTTAATTTTTAATAAGAATTTTGATTTTTAGCCCAGCAACAAAATTTCTAGATTCATACCAGATTTGATCCATCAACTTTGGAGGCTCATATATTGAGTTATACTTGGCCAAATGAGGCCCAAGATGGCTCATTGGAAAGACAAAATCAAGGAGAACATTCTGGAGGAGGTTTCACCAACAGATTTAATCATTTATTGAGTAAAAAATCACGAAGAAGATCAGGCTCCGAATTTTGAAAACAAAATCAATTTTCTGAGTTATTTTCTTCATTTTCATTTTTCCAAAGCCTCTTCTAAATGCAGATCCATTGGTCAATGATATTATTTGCCAATCAAACCATCCCAGGCATCAAGAGAAACTTTATATTTTATTTTCAATTATTTATTTAAATGGAATTTGATTGGATTTGATTTAAATGCCAACAATACCATGTTGATTTTATTGTTGCATTTTAATTTATTTTGATTTCTTTTTGCAGGAAAACAGTGGAAGAAATATGGAGAAAAAGATCTCAATCAATGAGAATGCTCAGCAATTGAAGATCAGAATTTTGAGCAAAGTAAAATTGGATTTAGCAGATTTCTCTTCAACAAACTCTTCTCAAGAATTCCTTCACAAATAAGTAAATAGTAACAGATTGCAGAATGTAATACGGGGCTGCTTTCCTCTGCAATTTTAGACTTCTGAAAAGCACTACTGTAATAGGAATTTAGGAGTTGTAAGGAGAGAGGAAGAGAAAATCTCAGATCTGGGGATTATTGAGGATTTTCCCTTTGTATCTTGAATTATGTATGAGGGGCAGAGTTTGCACTATTGTGGCTCTAGTTTTGAAGGCAGAAGTTCAAGCAATGTAAAGGGCCATTGGAGACCAAGGACAGAGAAATGGATGCAATAAATTGGTATTTCTAATACTACTGTTTCAAATATCAATTTTAATTTTATGGTAACAGGAATGTGTCATTTTATTCATGTTTGTGCACTATTGTCAATATGGGTAATTTGTCTCAATCTTGTTATAATGTATCTCTGTTTTTATGGATTAATGTCTCATTTTTGAGTAACTACTTACTCTGAAATCTGTCTTATGAAACTGATTTATTGAATGGTAATGCGTTGTGAACTATTTCCACATATCATTATTCAATTATTGGACTTATTGATTTGATAATCAATATCATTTTTGTGAACTATTTTGTGAATGTTGTTGGTTTATTATTTCAGTCAAGAGGTCTCAAGAGAATGTGTTTTGGTAACCATAATATCAGTTAATTGAACTACTTCATTAACTTGATATTCATTATAAACAAGACATATTTAAATCCCAATACTTTAATTATCTTGCTCTTAATTTGGTTAGATCTATATCTGCCTAATTAAGATAGGATTTATATTAGTTTCTTTTGCTTGTATCATAGAATAAGCTTGCATTTAGAGTAAATTATACATTCTTTTAAGTCCTCTCCTCAAAGAGGCAAAATTTTAGTTGTGGCTTGGCTGAACCCAAATCATCTTAAGGGTCATTCTCTTGCCTGATCAGCAAGAAGAAGTGATCTGATATCCCTGTCTATTGGTATTTAAAGATACATTATAAACCAATAGCAATAGGGAGAAGGTAACTGGACCTAGTTAAACCAGTTGGAGCCACCACACCAAACGGAAAAGGAGCTGCTTTAAGGTCCGGACCGGGTGGTTATCCCCCATTGTTGTTGCAACGATTTTCGAGGCATCAACACCACCATATCTTCTGCTTCATCCTCTGCCTCTCATTATACTTCTACCTTGACCTCTGTCTCTTGAAATAGAAACCTGACTTTTGAAAGTGGTCTCTAAAGTGGAATCCTTATTTCTATCTATCCTTTCCTCATGCGAGAGAAGTTATCCTGGCAACTCATCAACTGCCAATGATGCCAAATCCTTGACTTCTTCTATGGTTGTTACCACAACATCAAATTTGGTAGACAAATAGATGATGACCTTCTCAACCACTATTTGATCTTTAATTTCTTCACCATAAATCTTTAGCCGATTTACAATTGTTATGGCCCGATTCATGAAAGAATCGATGTCGTCTCTCCCCTTCATCTACATACTTTCAAAATCTCTCCTAGTATTATGCAACTTAACAATATTGGCTTTGGCCATACCTTTATAGTTTGTCACCAAAGTATCTCATGCTACTTTTTCTCACGAAGTTATCATAATCTTCTGGAACACTACTTGGTCCACTCCGGATAAGCTACATTACTTGTGCATTTTTCTTCTTGTATTTCTTCCATTGTTTCCTCTTTGTATTATTGAGAGCTCATTCTATTGGTTCATCCTTAGGTCCTGAAAACCCAAGATAAACATAATCCCATACATCATGTTCTTGCAACGTGGTCGCCATCTTAATTTCCCACACATCATAATTCTTCCCGGTAAACAGTGAGAATTGGGTCTAGAAATTTGATAAAGCCATCTTTCTCCAAAAAAATTTCTTCAAAAAAATTTCTCCTTTAATAAATTTTTTCAAAAATACCCTTTTCAAGAAAACCCTAAGTATTTTATTTTATTTTAAGTAAGTCGCTAGTTGGAAAAGGATAAATACCCTTCACCCGTTATCCTATAATTCTCATTCTGTCCCAAAACCATTATGTATTTGCATAGGAAAATTTAAAATTAAATAAAACGCGGTGGACATTTGGAGAACATTCCAATTTAAGTGATATCAATGTGATATCATCTTCGGCCGTTTGTGTGATATGCTTGTGACAACATCTTCGTCCTTTTGTTTTCCATTGACTACTACCTAATCGAGGTTTCAAATAAAGATGAAGGCGGGAGTTGAAAGAAGATCAAGAAGTAAGCATGGCTTTAATATATACAAATGATAAAACAACACTAAGCATGCCACCAAATTCCATCATTTTGATAAATGAACTGACATCCACGCAAAGATATGTAATTTAGAGGCACCTAAACACATGATCAACAACTCCCACATTGGCCCACAAATATGCAACAAAGCATTTCCCATCCAATAACATATCTGAGACACATTTGAAAAAATCAAATAGAAACTACTCCTATGAGGGAGATTCAAAGAAGAAGAAAACGATGAGAAAGGACAAAATCCTCTTCCTCCTAATCGCCATCACTGCACAATCATTCTCTTCAACTTTCTATCTGCTCAAAATTTCCATTTTGGGAATTTTTTTGTTTAGGAAAAACATAGATCTAGGAAAAACAGATTAGCAATAGCGAACAATGGATCCCATTTCCCATCATCAATTAATCTACCACCCCCTTCCATGAAAGCAGTCCTCTGTTTCATGTCTTCTGAAGTGTTGTGCCCCAACATGAACAAGCATCACGAAGATCTGAAGTGTAAGCGAAGCACAAATATTTGAAGCGAAAGCCATCAAATGAATAGGCCACCTATCTGTCAAGATAACCCTCACTCCCTGCCCAATTATATTTTAAAAAATTACCTATAATGTTTTTTTTCGGTCCCTCCACACCTATGTTACGAGAAACAAGAAATGAAACTAGAAACGATAACAAACAACGGTATGAGAAATGTAGGTTGGAAAGTTTACAGTCAAGAAATGAGGAGAGAGAAAAAACAACAAAAATATGAAAAGCACAAATTTAGTTTTAATTTTCAATTTAGTTTCTACTAGATTTACAACCAAATTTAATTAAAAGACTAAATAATTTGAGTACCGTTTATCACATATCCCATACTGATGCTTAGCAAATTGACCATTAGGTATATATTTCTCTTGCCAATTATTGTTTCTTATGCCTTCTACTAATTATTGTTTGTGTATGGAAATTTCAAAGAATTGTATATATATATCACCCAAGAACAAGATATATCATTGGAAAGGAAACAATATATACAATTTGTAATCGAATCTACACTTCTTATATCCTGTATAGAATTATGTTTATACCATTGGGAAGGAAACAATAAGTAGAATCTGTAATTAAATGTACACTTATTAAACCATATATGAAATTATGTTTAAGTTATGATTTTTACCAATATACATTAAATCGAGGGATCCTTGATAAATTATTAAGGAAAGGAAAATACTTTTCACTATCTTTGATATAAGATATCGGATGTTCACGCTTAATAGACCGCTTTCTCGTCCAAGGGCAGTGAGAAACATAAATGTAAAATAAGACATGTAGTAAAGTGATACATTAAAATCAACTTTCTCGCCACGTGTCATACTCCTCTAGAGTATTAAATAAATATATGCAAAGAGAAAAAAAAACATAGTTGAGAACGAACTCTAAATGAAGGAATTACAACGCACTGAGCTAGAACTCATGGAAAAATACATTTTATTTGTTCACAATAAAATATATGCTTCGTCGAGACTTGATAAACTAAACCCATAGATTTTATTTGCACTGCAAGGAATTCTTGATCTTATCCTCCACTGGGTAGTGGTTTAATGAAATTTTTTTGTTACAAGACAATCAAATGCCCTGGAATGAAACTTTTGCATTAATATCAGAATTAGTCCTCAGTTTATCTCTTGTTAACAAAAACTGCAGTAGAAAACAGAGTTTCCGTGTTGTTGTGTTTCTTGTGCATTTTTTCCCAGGAATGGTGTTTACTGTCTTGGTTTTGGTAACAAGGCTCCACACTCCCTTGCAGCAGAGTTGTAGATATACGACTTGGACCAAGTATATTCAGGGCATATTCACCTCAAATTTAATCTTGTTCATAAAGAGTTGAATTAGATTCATCTAATTGAAACTCAAATAAGACACTTTCGGCTAACAAAATTATATTTTAATTTATATGGGCTTAGAAATTATAGAAAAAATTGCCTTTTTAGAGCATTTTTCTGGTTAATTTTAATCAAAATTTGGTAGTGATTATCAAAAAATTTGAGTTTATATTGCTAATGCCCCAAAGTTTTTTCAGGGTGTTAAATCCATTTATACGTTCAAAAATGTATTTTAAACAACAAAAAATCATAATTTTACTTGAGATTGCCTCTATAACTAAGTGCCCTTCCTAGTGTTGAATCCATTTATACATTCAAAAATGTATTTTAAACAACAAAATCACAATATTAATATTGTATCGCCAAATTTTAGTGAAAAATCCATTTCGTATATAAATTAGACTTTGTCATTTATATATATTAATTACATTGATAGATGCTTTCTTTGCTAGATTGGGATGGGAAAACACTCTTCACCCGGCCAATCAAAAGTTCTCATTTTTCTCCTTCAGGAAAATAAAAATATGACATGTGGAACAAGTTGAGTGGAGGGCGCGATGCCTCTACCTAATGCCTCTTCGGCCCAGCCTCCCAACTCACGTCTGCTAAAATCCACCCTCTGCACTTTGAAGCCCTCAATTGGGCAAAGTTCCACAGAGTCGAAGCAGTGACAAGATGAGGGGTGGTCCCAGTTGGTCATCATCTTCCAGATTGTTGGAGGTTCTTGCTATACTTCTTGAGAGATCTGCGTAGTCTAACCTTCAACATCCAAGGAGTTCCTTCCACATTCAAAAGATAATGTACATGTGCATGTTTTTTTTAAGATTCACTGAGATTTTGTTTGATTCATCTTGTGCCTCGTTAGGGTTCTAATTTTTGTTCTAAGATAATTTACACAACAATTTATAAGCCTTGTCATTCGACTTGTAGGTATTGTAAATTTTCCTTGAAGGGCTTTATTGTCGCAACATCAATCTTTCTTTAGATTTCATAGATAATTTCCACTATGCCCTTGGTTTTTCTTCTTATGGTTTTGAGACATAATAAACCGACATGGAAGATTTTACTCAGTCAAAAGGTGACCTTTAGAGACTTTACTCAGGTGTTGGTTATTTATTTTTAAGAAGGGGAGGAAACGACAAGAAGCGACATTCGCAGTGCAGCTAATGAAATAGGATAGGTGCTTTTACTCTAGGGAGGGATCAGGTTCTTGAACCAATACGCTCGACCCAGAGGTATAAAATCCTTGGACTCACTGAGAATTGACCAAAATACAAAGGAGCGAGACTTACATACTACGTGTAAGGTCATAAGAAACATAACAATGAGTTAGGGATCGGGTAGCGGGTTTCTAGCATAGGTTCTAATTACTTCATCATATGGGAAGGGATTGAAACAGGTAGAAAAAGCTCTAAATCGAAAAGAGAATTACGGATATGAACATTAAGAAACGTCTAGAAAGAAACGTTATCATTTCAGTTTTTCAAAAGATGGCCATCACGACTACTAATAGGGTAATTTTTCAAAATCTTATTACAATTAACCCTTTAGAACAATTATTAACTTGGATACAAATTTCACCAAGTGCACATCTGATCACCAAGCACATTTTCTTGCACGGAAATTTCATTATCTAGGCTACACTTGGAGAAATTTCACTTCACCAGCCCTGGTCTTCCCCCTCAACAGTACCGTTTTGATCATTATAAGCCATCGCTACAGATTTTGCTAAAGAAAAAAATTGTACTCTTTTCTTGTTTTACCTGCTTGTTGGAAAAAAATTGTTCAGTGCTCAGCTCATCACCAAGCACATTTTCATGCAAGAAAATTTCATTATCCAGGCTAGACTTGGAAACATTTCACTTCATCAGGCCTAGTCTTCCATCTTCTAACTCAACAATACTGTTCTGATCACCTTTTTTATATTTAGCACTTGCCACTTTCCTTGGGGGTTGTAATTGTGGGTTAGTAGTTGGATTTCACCTGGAAGTATGGTGTCCTCCTTTACTCATGTCTAGGTGTTTAAATTGTTAAAATAAAATTCTTTATGGCATAGTTTCCATTCCTCGCTCTAGTTCTTACAAGGGTTTATACAGAACCTAATCCTATATTGTTTCCTTGGTGTAGGTATGCCTCCACGAGGGTTTGGATACATGCATAATAATATTATGTAGAAGAGCTAAATTACTCAAAATTTCCCTCTCTCTCAAACGTAGGTGCTCATACCATATTTTAAACTCTTCACAGGGCTTGCTTCAAGTTATTTTAAAGAATTAGTTAAGCTTTAGGGATTCAAATCTGGAATGGACTAGGGCATGCCATTTTCATTTTAAATGTTGTAATAATTATCTCTATCTTTTATAGGATCCATAGCCCACAATGTGGCCCATAACAACATAACCACTCATGCCCTTGGAGAAGATGGCCTTGCACAAGTGCTTATAGATGATAGGTTCCCTATTGATGGCCTTGAGGAATATGATGAGTGGACCATTGAATTAAAAAAACTCAACACTGGTCCTAATTTTGCACTGTAGGAATTTACAGGGTAAGTTCCTTAGATAGAACACCAACAGACACCGCTCACCAACAGATCACATATCAATACACCAGTATTCGTGACATGGTTAAAACCCTCAAAGAGGGAAACAATGCATGGCCTGAGCCAACGCGGTCACTTCAGAAAATTTATTAATGTAAAATAAAGAAAATTTACATAAGCTTCTCTCATGAACGGTCACCTTACAAATGACCCTCCATGCTCTTTAAATAGATATCATGGACCAATTGGGTGTTAAGCCATGGATCAAGTGTCGGTAATACGGAGGAGAGAATGAATTGTTGGATCACTTCATGTCTAGAACATATCGTGACTATTGGATTGTAAGTTACAAAATTACATAGTAAAGAAACACACTTTAGCTAACTCTACACTAGACCAAGTTATACTTAACTATTTCTTGTGTTGGAATATCCCAATATCCCCCCTTAAGAACAACTTGGGATAGGATTGAAGGATGTACAAATATGACACAATAGGAGAAGGAAGGAGGCATTAGAGCCTATCCCACCTTAGTGACAACTTCCTGAACTCCAACCATAAATTGAAGTTTAGTAAACTTTGCCTCTATGAGAGCCTTTGTAAAGATGTCTCCAACTTGATCATTGGTTGAACAATATTGCACTTCAAGAACATGGTCATGAATGAGCTTTCTGATGAAGTGCATGTGCAATTCAATGCGTTTTTTGCAGTAATGTTGGATTGAATCTTTTCATAGTTTAATGGCACTTTGATTACACCAAAGTGTAGTTGGATGCTGTTGTTGAAAGCCAAACTCTAATAGGATCTGATGAAGCGATATAACTTCCTTGCTAGCTTCTATGTCGCCACGATACTCTTCTTCTGCTGAAGCAAGAGAAATGGCACTTTGTTTCTTGCAAGCCCATGTAATAGGTCCAGAACCAAGAGAGAAGACATAACCTGCAATAGACTTCTGATCATCAAGGCCACTAGCCCAATCAGAATCAGTGAAACCAACCAATAGAGGAGATGATTCTACACTGTAATGAATCCCAAACTGAATTGTACCTCAAACATAACAAAGTATTCTTTTAGCTTCTTCCTAATGAATTTCATGTGGGTTTTGCATAAACCGAGAAATAAGGCCAACATGAAAGGAAAGGTTAGGATGGGTATGGGTCAGATACAAAATTTTTCCTACAAGATGATGTATAAGGTAGCATCAAGTTCAGGGGAGGTATAAGGGATTGAAAGTTTGGCTCCAAAATGAAAGGGAAAAGGGGATGTCTTAAAATTTTCCATGTGAAAGTGGTGTAGATGATCATAGGCATACTTGGACTAGGAAAGGGAAATACCTTCCTCGGATTGCAAGACTTGAAGACCAAGAAAATAATGCAAGTGTCCTAAGTCTGTCATTTCGAACTGCTTTTTAAGGTTGGACTTCACATGGTTTATAAGGTTGGGATCACTAACAGTAAGGATAATATCATCAACATAAAGAAAAATAATGATAAGAGACTTACCCACTTTCTTGGTGTAGATAGTATTGTCAGAATGACACCTAGAAAAGCCAATATCTAAAAGAAAGCTATCCATTTTGGAATACCAAGATCGAGGGGCTTGGTTGAGACCATAAAGGGATTTCTTAAGCTGACATACAAGGTTGGAGTATGTTTCTATAAAGCTAGGAGGTTTTCACTTAAACTATCTCTCCCTTCAAAATCTATGTACAGAAAATATGGTGTCAGGTCTTCCATATATGGTACTTTATGAGCTACCTACTAAATTGTAACTTACATGAAACATAAAGAGAGTTTAGAATTATAAGTGAATCACATTTTATAATGGGTGATAACACTTTTACATAAAGTAACTTTAAAACATAAGCTACATGAGATTTTTGAAAAAGTAGCTCAAAAAAAAGAAAGACTTGAACCCAAGACCTTTATTCTCATAAGGTAACTTTTGACCAAGTGAACTAGTTTAAGATGTTAGTAATTTTTGGAAAAGAGGAAAGGGTTTTTTTTTTAGTGGCTGAAGCTTTGGAGTGTGTGCTTACATGAAAAATCTATTTTTTCCCTGCAAAACAAAAACCACACAAGCCAAAAGGGTCATGCAAAAAAAACCAAACTTTATGGTTTGAATTAATATTTGACCAGAAACTAAATATTTTCCTCAATGTTTTTGATTTTCCAAGATCACACTAAGGCGTGACAGAAAAGAGCATACGGATGAGAAAAATCCTTCCTTTCTGTTTCTGATTTGCCCAGATCACACAGAGTTGTGGGGAAAAGAGCATATGTAGAAATGAAAGGTATATATCCGGTAATAAGAAAAAGAGAGATAAATAAACTGGAATAAATAGAGAGATAAATAACTAAAACTACAAATAAGGATTGTATACCTCTACATCTTAAAAATGATGTAGCTATGGCTACTGGAAACCTTTTCGTGTGAAATGAGAGGGGTTCCTCACTCGAACAGATGCTCCTAACATAATAGAGCATTCCTCTCGGCCTGAAAGTGGTCAGAAACCCTACATATAGTAAACAAGAGTTAGATGCAGTTGTACCAACTTCGGATTTGGATCACCAACATATGTAGTCCCCAAATAGCTCTAATACCATGTAGGAATTTACAAGGCAAGTTCCTCAGATAGAAACCCAACATACATCTCTCATAAATCAATCACAAATCAATACACCAATATTCTTCACGTGGTTAAAACCCTCAAAAAGGGAAACATTCCACAGCCTGAGTCAACGTTGCTACTTCAGGTAATTTATTAATGTAAAGAAACACACTTTACCTAACTCTAAACTATAGCAAGTTATACCTAACTATTTCCTATGTGCTGAAATATCCTAACATGGACGTGGGGCATTTGGTAAAATTTATAAAGGTGTGTATAATTGTGAGGATGTTGCAATGAATATCCTTGAGAGATCGGAAAATAATATAGAGAAAGACCAAATTTTGGCTCAACAATTCACACAAAAAGTCTAGGATGTTTCCCACACTGAGGCCTGAGAATGTGGTGAGATCCATAGGGGGTTGTAAGAAACCTATGGGTTTGTGTATTGGAGTATGCCAAGGGAGCTTTTGTGAGGCTGTCTCTGGAAAAGAGACAAAATTGTTGAGTGCCTTTAAAATTAGCAGGAGACAGAACCACCCAGTGCCTTTCAAATTAGTAGTGAAGCAGGCATTGGATGTGGCAAGGGGAATGGAGTATCTGTAGAATATGAGGTTTATTTGCAGGGATATCAAGTCGTAATATTCTCATAGCTACAAAAAATTCTATCAAGATTGTCGATTTTTGGGTAACTAGAATTGAAGTGCAAATGAAGGGCGTGACCCCAGAAACTAGAACGTACCGTTGGGAGGATTTATATGGTTTTTTTAGTGGTTTTCAAAAATAATTTTGAGGTGTTTGGGTTGCAGTGGAAAGAAGGGATCCTGATGCCATTCAAAATTCCTCTGGGCTTGCCAATTGAAATGTAATATTGGACTCTAGAGAAAATTCTAACACTACCTTTTAGTTGTTTTGTTAGATGATCCAAAATACATAATTCATAGTTCACAAAGTTAGGATGGAATATTAATTTATTTAGAATACTTAATTAAATATTGGAGACACTTAGAAATAGAATATTGTTGTAAAATATATGACATATATAATAATTTCGTATCTTAGGCTCCAATTTAGGAGTAGAGTTAGTACATTGGTTAGAATTGCATTTATTGTAAATGGACACTTGTTAATTTATGATAAATGGAGTGTGTGTGTAAACTCTTGCAAAATTATTATGTAATTTCTTTTCTTGTTTAATAAAATTGTGTGTCTGATGACACTTCTGGCATTATTGTGGTCTCAGAGCTTCAATAATGAAGCTAATGTGAGGAGGAGATTGCAACTCTACATGTTCTTGTAAAATTCCATTGAATTGATCAACAAACGATTGGTATCAAAATTTTCCAGTTTTTTGTTTAAAAGGAAAAGAAATTTTATTATTGATTTTAGATTTTTAAATCTGAAAATCATTTTTTTTTTATTATTATCAAAGTTTACGTCTGTATCTTGAATTTTTGTTATCTACTCCACTTCAACACACTGTTCGACCATGATAAACACATCCTCCATAGTCAGATCTAGCCCACTTTCAACTACCATATCCCATGATTTCCTTAGGAAATCCTCATTCTCAAACTGTTGTCATTTCTTTTTCTAGCTCCCAACCTAGCCATTTTGGTTCTTGAAACAGACCCAATTTGTTTTCTTCCCAGTTCCATCCCTTGATCTCACCAAAACTAGAGTCCATCCATCCTTAGAAAATGAGAATCTCACCTTCATCCAGGTGGCTCTAGAGACACACACAAGACAAAGAGGACTCATGAAAGCTTAAAAATCAAAGTGTTTGGATTATGATCGAATTAGGTCCATGTTAAAGATCTCGTCATCATCATCGTGGTGGTGTGAATGGTTCATCAATCCAAGTCCGGATGAGGAAGTCAAAAGCAATCAAAGTTCAGTTGGCTTTTGCTGACTGGGCAGGTTAAAGGAGACACAATTTGATTTTTTTCTGACAGATGGAATCTAGCCAACTTCGACCAGATTCCAAGCGAAATTCTTGCCTTGATAAAATGTCTCCTTCAGTCCAGATTTTGAATTTTAAAAAACGGCCAACTGAATCCATGTGATGTACTTGTTGTCATGATTTTTCATGTTATGTTTTGAGATCCCTTTGCTGTATGTTGATGGGATACTCATGTTTTCATTATGTATGTTCGCATTGAGATCACTTTCATTCCACGTTGGCAGGATACTCATCATGCATGAGTTTGTGTCATACTGATATGAGTCTTTTGATTTATAGTTCCTGTAGTGTAACATCTCTTGGAGCCACTCCTACGTGAGGGCTTTTTCCTTGTATGATAATGAAATCACCTCTATGTACATCACCACTATTGACAACACTTAACGCATCGACCTACAACATCTTGACATTGGGGCCTGGAATCGTAGCCCCTACTAGACGAACTTCGTTATCAACAGCTTATGTTTTCATGTGTTGATGTTGTCATGTTCCTCTTCTTTACGGCATGCAGATGTATTCATTTTTTTTCTCTTAAATATGCAATTTAACACATCACGAAAGTAAAAGGTCTTGGAAGGGTCCCTCATCATACTCGGACTTGGATCAAGTGGTATCAGAGCAGTCTTTGCATGGATGTGAATATCAAGCATGAACAATGGAACGCGCAGTGACAGAGGATGAAAAAGCGATGTATGAGACCATGCTCAAAATTTCCAAAAGTTTGGAAATAGTGTATGAAAATCTACAAAAAGAGACAAAGGAAAAGGAGCAATTGCAACTTCAGTTGCAAGCCACGAAAGAGGCCCTAGAAGAACTAAAGCACAACAAACATAATCTTGAAATAGAGAACGTTGAATTGAAGATGCGTCTACAAGAAGAGAAAAAGGAAAAACAATATTTTCTATGACAGCTGCAAGAAAAGGACGAGGCCTTGAAAAAGCTGCAGTGTGACCCATGTGAGGTAAAAAGTAGCTCTCCGAATTAATGTATGTTTCCTCGTGATGATTTCACTATTTTTGAAAATCATACCACAAGAATTGGCTCCAAACTGTTGAAGAAAATGGGGTATGAAGGAAAATGCTTGGGCATTAATGGCCAAGGCATTGTCAACCTCATCAAAGTAGAAGAATTACTGTGTCGAATAGGACTTGGTTATGTCAGAGGGGAAGTTGGGGAATGTGCCACGACAGTTAGCGAACCACCAACAACAGATGATGATTAGCCCTCACCAGTTCCTTCTAAATGGACAGAGGAGGCAAAAGATGTTGATTCCATTTTTGTTTTGTCGTCACATAGTATGATTTCTGTTGGAGATGTGGAGATCGCAATTATAGGGACAAAAATGATGCCCCTTACAAGGATGAGGCATGAGGAGGAAGAAGAACTTGGTGCTAATAACCAAGGCATAACTCAACCATTAGAGGTTGTGCAGAGATCTCAATTTGTAGGCTCGAGATACACTAAAGGAGAATGCTCGAACGTGTCAGATTCATCCGAGACATCGTCAAAATCGTTGAGGAAAGAGAATGATGGGAAAACATCCCCATCATTCCATGGCAGTTTCCATTGTAGGGAAAGAGCTCAGGAAAGTTCTCATCGCCATACTTACACCAAAGATAGCAAGGAAAGGTATAATAAATTTCGATATTCGAATGGTCATTTCATTTATAATCATGTTTTCAATGATGAACGTAAAACATGGCATCGAAAAACATGTACCTTTTATGGATTACATAACCATACATTTTCTAAGTGTTGGAAAATATTGACAACAGATAAAAGGATGAGGTACGAAAGACCCTCTCGAAAGTAGGGAAATAAACAAGTTAAGAAAATTAGGAGGAAGAAGATTTATTGTAGTCATTGTGATAGATATGGCCATCAAAGAGCCATATGTTGGAGGCTCCAACCAGAACAACACCTTAAAGACAAATCGTCAATGCATGAACTAGGTGAAGCAGTTGTTTGACAAGAAAAACCATCAGAAGGAGGCGACCCATTCACATTGATAAGTGAAAAATGGTTTCTAGATATGTTAGTATTTCATGGTCGTGATTTTGTAAATCATTTGTTGCATTCTAAAATGTCAAAGTGATGATGTGTTTTCCATCAGTTGTTCGGCAACAATGATGTCGGGTATTATTTTGAGTCACATTTTAAAATTTCAAAGTGATGTTGTATTTCCATCATTTGTCAAAGCAAAACAAATAGTGTTTGGCCTTATCTTTGTAAATCATGTGTTTCAATGATGATGTCTTTTCCATCACTTATTGAAGCAATACTGATATGTTTGCCTTGTTTTCATAGTTGAGGTATAGTTTTCATTTTTATGTAAACTTAATCGTCGAGTATATGTTATAAACTCGTGGCAAGTATGGGATGCTTCGGTCATTAGTTGGTCATGAAATTCAAGCATGTAATTTGCAAAACAATGTATGACAGGTTGTAGAGGTTGCAAGTGTCGTCTTATCGCTTAAGGCTTTGAAGAAAAAAGGTGAAGGAAATGGAAGTTAGACCTTTCAGGACGCTTGTGATGCAGACAAGGTACAAAGAAGTTGCATATTATTTATCATGCTTTTGGAGGACCAAAAGCTCCCCAGTGGGGAGGATTGATCCAGGTGGCTCAAAAGACACACATAGGACAAACAAGACTTAGGAAAGCTCAAAAATGAAAGTATTTGGCTTATGCTCGAACCAAGTTCATGTTAAATATCTCGTCATCATCATCGTGATGGTGCGAACGGTTCATCGATCTGAGCCCGGATGAGGAAGTTAGAAGAAATCAAAGTTCTGTTGACTTTTGCTGACTGGGCAGGTTAAGGGAGACATAATTTGGACTTTTTCTGGCAGACGAAATCCGGCCAACTCCAGCCAAATTCTGGGAAAAATTGTTGCCTCGATAAAATGTCTCCTTCAGTCTAGATTTTGAATTTTAAAAAACGGGCCATATTGTTTTAATAATAAAAAATTATAAAAAAAGGGTGGCGGGCCATCAACCCTGCCACACTAACTGAATCCATGTGACATATTAGTGTAGGGGTGAGCCATGACCACCGGCCCCTCCCATGGGACAGTTGTAACCAACATAAAAATGGAGAGGAGTTGGGTGGGCTAGCCCTTGGGGCACGGTCCCAACCCCCACACGCGGCTCCAAATAACAAGTGCCAACCACACTTAATGAAACATGCCGAGGAGGTGGGCATGGTGGGCGGGCCACCCAAGGAAGGCCCGGTCCAACCAAAACTTAATTTTTATTTTTATTTTTTACAATGTATAAGAAAAGGAGGTGGGGTTTCAACACCCGACCTCCTCCCTATTAAACAAGATCTCAACCAATGTGCCATAATGGATTCATTGAGAAATCCACTGGAAATATTCTATTTAATACAGTTTTTCAGCATGCTCGAATAGGTAGATAGTACACGCAGTTCAAGGCATAATTTTGCAGGAGGGCCGAATTGTCACTTTATTAGAATTTGATAAATTTTATATGGTTTCAACACTTCTAGATGCCACGAACGCAATGGAACTGTCCATTTTTCCATCAGCATTCTGCATTTTTCATCCATTTCTCAGTATGAAAGTGGAACCATCACTGCTACAGAAACAGGGAGTGGAACCACGATCCTTGAAATTTTCCCAAGGAGGTAATTTTTCTCCATGTCGGAATATAGTCAAGTTTATAATCATCTTTTATGGTTTTCTGCAGGGATCGCAATGGTGAGGTAAAATTCTCCTTTGGAGTTGCAAATTTCTAGTCCACCTATGCAGTAAAATCTTTGAGGAATCTAGGGGGAATCTAAAACATTCCTTAAGCCCCTGACCATCAATTTCTCAGAATTCAAAAATTGGACAGTCGATTTTTCACTATTTGGCATCACAAATCTGATGGTGCATTCAGATTTTTAATTTTCTCATTCTATTATTCAACCACTTTTCTAAGTGGAATGCAGGTGTAAACATTCATGTGCGAGCAGCCATTTCCATGCGATTGATGTCGTGAGATTGATGGCACGAATAGCTTCAGCAATTTGAAATCCGCTTCTTCAGATGGCCCTTGGTTGTAAGGTATATGTAGTGTGTTCATGTACTTCTTTTGCTATGAATTGTGCTGCACAGATCCCTGTTGATGCTTGATGAGGGATCTTGTTTATTACTTGTTTTCATGATTCTTGCTTGATGTGACGTGGAATCGTCTATGTGATGTACTTGTTGTCATGCTTCATAATTTTATGTTTTGAGATCCAATTGTTGTATGTTGATGGGCTACTCATGTTGTCATCATGTATGTTCGCATTGAGATCACTTTCATGCCATGTTGGCAGGATGCTCATCATGCATGAGTTTGTGTCATACTGATAGGAGTCTTTTGATTAAGAGTTCCTGTAGTGTAACATCTCTTGGAGCCACTCCTGTGTGAGGGCTTTTCCCTTGTATGATAACGAAATCACCTCTATGTACATCGCCACTATTGACAACACTTAATGCATCAGCCTACACCATCTTGACACTAGGGTCTGGAGACGTAGCCCCTACTGGACGAACTCCATTATCAATGGCTTATGTTTTCATGTGTTGATGTTGTCATGTTCCTCTCCTTTACAGCATGTATATGTATTCATTTATGTTCTCTTAAAAATGAAATTTAACACATCATGAAAGTAAAACGTCTTGGAAGGATCCTTCATCATACTTGGACTTGGATCAAGTGGTATCAGAGCGATCTTTTTGTGGATGTGAATTGCAAGTGTGAACAATGGAATGTGCAGCGATAAAGGATGAAAAAGTGATGTACGAGACCATGCTCAAAATTTCCAAAAGGTTTGAAATAATGTATGAAACTCTACAAAAAGAAACAAAGGAAAAGGAGAAATTGTAGCTTCAGTTGAAAGCCATGGAAGAGGCCCTGGAAGAACTGAAGCACAACAAACATAATCTTCAAATAGAGAACGTTGAACTGAATATGTGTCTACATGAAGAGAAATAGGAAAAACAAAGTTTGCTACAACAACTGCAAGTAAAGGAAAAGGCCTTGGAAAAGCTGCAGCGTGACCCACGTGAGGTAAAAAGTAACTCTCTGAATTCATGTATGTTTCTTGATGATAATTTCACTGTTTTTGAAAATCATACCACAAGAATTGGCTCCAAACTATTGAAGAAAATGTGGTATGAAGAAAAAGACTTAGGTGTTAATGGCCAAGGAATTGTCAACCCCATCAAAGTAGAAGAATTACCATGTCAAACAAGACTTGGGTATGTCAGAAAGCAAGTTGGGGAATGCGCCATGATAGTTAGTGAACCACCAACAACAGATGATGAGAAACCCTCATCAGTTCTTTCAAATCGACAGAGGTAAAAGATGTTGATTTCCTTTTGGTTTCGTCGTAACATAGTATAATTTCTGTTGCAAATGTGGAGATCCCAATTACAGGGATAAACATGAGGCTCCTTACAAGGATGAGGCACGAGGAGTAATAAGAACTTGGTGTTAATAACCAAGGCATAACTCAACCATTGGAGGTTGTGTAATGATCTCAATTTGTAGGTTTGAGATACACTGAAGGAGAATGCTCGAAGGTGTCAGGTTCGTCTGACATATCGTCGAAATCATCGAGGAAAGACAATGATGGGAAAACATCCCCATCATCCCATGGTAGTTTCCATTGCAGGGAAAGAGCTGAGGCAAGCTTTGATCGCCATACTTACACCAGAGGCAGCAAGGAAAGGTATCATCAATTTCGATATTCGAATGGTCATTTCGATTATAATCATGTTTTCAATGATGAATGTAAAACATGGCCTCGAAAAACATGTACCTTTTGTGGATTACATAACCATACATTTTCTAAGTGTTGGAAAAGAATGGAAGCACACAAAAGGATGAGGTATGAAAGACCCTCTCAATATCAAGGAAAGAAACATGTTAAGAAAATCTGGAGGAAGAAGATCTATTTCAGTCATTGTGACAGACATGGCCATCAAGGAGCCACATGTTGGAGGCTCCATCCAGAGCAGCGCCTTAAAGATAAAGCGTTGATGCATGAACCAAGTGAAGCAGTTGTTCGACAAGAAAAACCGCCACAAGGAGGTGAGCCATTCACATTGATAAGTGAAAAATGGTTTCTATATATGTTAGCATTACATGGTCGTGCTTTTGTAAATCATTTGTTGCGATCTACAATGTCAAAGTGATGATGTGTTTTAAATCAATTGTTCGGCAACAATGATGTCAGGTATTATTTTGAGTCACATTTTAAATTCTAAAAATGATGTTGTGTTTCCATCACTTGTCAAATCAAAACAAATACTGTTTGGCCTTATCTTTGTAACTCATTTGTTGTAGTGATGATATGTTTTCCATCACTAGTTGAAGCAATAATGATATGTTAGCCTTGTTTTCATAGTTGCGGTATGGTTTCCATTTTGATGTAAACTTGACCGTCGAGTACGTGTTATAAACTCGTGTCAAGCATGGGATTCTTGGGTCATTAGCTAGTCATGAAAGTCAAGTATGTAATTTTCAAAACAATGTATGATAGGTTGCAGAGATTGCAAGTGTCGGATCCTCACTCAAGGCTTTGAAGAACAAAGGTGAAGGAGATGGAAGCAAGACCTTTGAGGACGCTTGTGATGCAAACAAGGTACATAGAAGTTGCAGATAATTTTTCATGCTTTTGGAGGACCAAAATCTCCTCGGTGGGGAGGATTGATCCAGGTGGATCCAGAGACACAAATAGGATGAAGAGGACTCAGGAAAGCTCAAAAATTAAAGTGTTTCGATTATGCCCAAACTAGGTTCATGTTAAAGATCTCGTCATCCTGATGATGGTGGTGTGAACGGTTCGTCAATCTGAGTCCGGATGAGGAAGTTAGAAGCAGTCAAAGTTTAGTTGACTTTTGCTGACTTGGCAGGTTAAGGGAGACACAATTTGGATTTTTTCTGGCGGACAATATCTGGCCAACTCCGGCCAGTTTCCAAGAAAAATTGTTGCCTCGATAAAATGTCTCCTTTGGTCCAGATTTCGAATTTTAAAAAATGGTCCATATTTTTTTAATAATAAAAAAAATTATAAAGAAAAAGGGTGGTGGGCCACCAACCCTTCCACCCCAACTGAATCCACATGAAATATTAGTGGAGGGATGGGCCATGACTCATGGCCCCTCCCACGGGAATGTTATAACCAACATAAAAATGGAGCGAGTTGGGTGGGTCGGCCCTTGGGGCATGGACCTAATCCCGACATGTGCCTCCAAACAACAAGCACCAACAACACTTAATGAAACGCGGCGAGGAGGTGGGTATGGCGGGCGGGTTGCCCAAGGCAGGCCCAACCCTACCAAAACTTAATTTTTTTTTCTTTTACAATGTATAAAAAAAGGATGAGGTGGGGTTTGACCACCCGACCTCCTCCCTATTAAACTAGATCTCAACCAACGTGGCATAATGGATTCATTGAGAAATATTCCGGCAATATTTTATTTAAATGTAGTTTGTCAGTGCACTCAGAGAGGAAGACAATGCATGCACTGCGAGGCAGAATTTTGTAGGCGGGTTGAATTTTCACTTTGTTAGAATTTGACAAATTTTATATGGTTTTAGCACTTCTTGACACCACGAATTCAATGGTGTTGTTCGTTTCTCCATCAAAGTTCTGCATTTTTCGGCTATTTTTCAGTATGCAGGTGGAACCATGACAGCTGCAGAAACAGGGAGCGAAACCATGATCCTTGAAATTTTCCTGAGGAGGTAATTTTTCTCCATGTCGGAATATAGTCATGTTTACAATAATTTTTCATGGTTTTCCACAGGGATTGCAATGGCGAGGTCAAATTCGCCTTTGGAGTTGCAAATTTCCAGTCCACCTATGGAGTAGAATCTTTGAGGAATCTAGTGGGAATCTAAAAGATTCATTGAGCCCCCAATTCTCAATTTCTTAGAATTCAAAAATTGGACAGTCAATTTTGCACTATTCGACGTCACAAATCTGATGGTGCATTTAGATTTTTCATTTTATCATTCTATTATTCAGCCACTTTTCTAAGTGGAATGCAGTGGTCAGCATTCATGTATGAGTAGCCATTTCCATGCAACTGATGCCATGAGATTAATGGCACGAACAACTTCAACAGTTTGACATTTGCTTCTTCAGATGGCCCTTAGTTGTGAGGTATATGTAGTGTGTTCATGTACTTCGTTTTCTATGCATTGTGCTACACAGATCCCTGTTGATGCTTGATCAGGGATCTTGTTTATTACTTGTTTTCATGATTCCTGCTTGATGTGACGCGGAATTGTCTATGTGATGTACTTGTTGTTGTGATTTGTCATGCTATGTTTTGAGATCCATTTGTTGTATTTTGATGGGATACTCATGTTGTCATCATGTATGTTTGCATTGAGATCCCTTTCATGCCATGTTGGCAAGATGCTCATCATGCATGAGTTTGTGTCATACTGATAGGAGTCTTTTGATTGAGAGTTCTTGTAGTGTAACATCTCTTGGAGCCACTCCTGCATGAGGGATTTTTCCTTGTATGATAATGACATCGCCTCTATGTACATCACCACTATTGACAACACTTAATGCAACAACCTACACCATCTTAACACCGAGGCCTGGAGACTTAGCCCCTCCTGGACGAACTCCATTATTGACGGCTTATGTTTTCATGTGCTAATGATTGTCATGTTCCTCTTATTTACAACATGCAGATGTATTCATTTATGTTATCTTAAAAATGCAATTTAGCACATCACAAAAGTAAAAGGTCTTATAAGAGTCCTTCGTCATACCTGGACCTAGATCACACCTGGTGGTCTGAGATGGCAACATATTCTCTTTTTCCAAGCCCTCTGTTGGAATAAGTGTTCAACTACTTCACATGTCTTTGATAGAAACTCAGCCTTGGTGATGCCACATTTTTCTTTTGCTTCACCTCCCACTGAAATCTTTTCACGAAACATGAATTTTGTTCAATAGAAGGCAATGAGAGGCTGAAGCAATCGAAACCCCTTTGAAAAATGAACAACAACCCAACCTGTTTTTAGCAATGACAATCACTATTTCATACCTTCGTTCATCAGAAATTACATTTCCTCAGGATTGTGGATGTGGGTACCTTAAGAAATGACTGGATGTGATGGGCGAGTGGTGTTCTTGGTTTATTTTTATGCTCATTTAAGTATATGCATGTGGATTTTGAAGGAACAACTAGGCAGTCCAGAGTGGTGTGAACTGGATCTGATTTGGTGGCAAGAAGGCCTAATGTTTCTTTTTTAGAGCAAGAACCTTTCATTGTTTGCGATAATATTGAAGAAATAAGTATTGTATTGCGAGAGAATTGAAGATGGTGTCAAGGACTAAAAAAAAAGAAGACGTGCTTCAGGTGGACGCAAGAAGGTTCTGGAACACCACAGTGAAAGACAACCATAATTAGGGAGCATAATTGTTCTTCCGTGCTTCAGGTGGATGAAAGGAGGTTGTGGAACACCACAGTGAAAGACAACCACAATTAGAGAGCAGATTTTTGAAAACAATGGATGGCATCAAGCCATCTTGAAACTTGAACGATTAGAAATAAGGTTTGTGTTTTTTTGTTAGCCTCACTCTAATGTGATAAAAACAATTCTAAGTCCAAAATAATTATATTAATTAAAATCAAGAAAGTTGGATTTAATCCTATTTTTCTAGATTGAGTTTGTTCCTCATGGTTAGGAGTCAGTTTAGGCCTAGTTGGTTGAGAGATTATCTCCAACTAGTTAGGCTCCTATATTAGTGTTTGGTTGAGAGATTTTCTCAACCATAGTGTCCAAGATAGACGTACTATCCTGAGAAAAGCTTCCTCAAGTATTTATTTGTACTATTAACATTATTTGTACAATATATTGCATTGTGAGAGGAATACAATAAGGCTAAAGCCTTTTTACGCCATGTCTATGTCTCTGGTATATTTTGTGTGTTAATTTTATTTAATATTATACATGTGGTATTGGATCCATGGAGTCAGAGTATGGAAATAACACCGGAGTTGGAATAATAAGTGCATTTGGGATCACGTTGGAACACTGAATCGATATCATGATACATTGAATGAATTAAGTTAACCATGCTAGAGCCTGCATTGAAGATAATACTTTTGGAGTTGTAGGAATGAGAAGAGATCTGTGAAAATGAGTACAGTTTAATGTCTAGGGGAGAGACTGTTATACATTTTTTCCATTAGTGTGGGATCAACTTCTTGAAGGAAATCGGGCATGTATATGAGAAGTTCATGGGAATTAGATATTGCTTTACGTTGAGCAATAGTTCAACGGAAGATTGAATGGAATCAAAGGTTGAGTTGAGCATTATTAATGGAGGAAATCCCCCAGCAAGTATATTGTTGATCCAATCGTGGAGCAATTAGGGATTCGCACCAGACCAATCTCAGTTATCAATGGTGTTGTTCATGCCTCTCTCTGAGGGCAACATTGCAGCATGGGACGATCTAGGTATTAAGCCTTGGCATTGCTGTGGATCTTCTCCGCCTTCTTTTGATTGTTAAACAACGGTGGTGTGGATCAATGATAAGCATGTGTTCTGTAGATAATTCCTCTGTGAGCGGTGGTGTGTATGCATTGATGTTGTACATGACCAAGGTCAGATAATTGAGGGCCAGCTACCACTACCATACCCATTTGCAATAATTCCAAAGCAGTTCCTGTGTCGGATAATCTAGTAAGTGGATTTGTGTATTTAAATAGCATGAAATCCAAATGATTAATTGAAACCTGAGTAAGGGGCGTTGCTAATGGAGAAAAACCCAAAAATTAAATTTATAAATGAAGTAGGGTTAATTTGTGACATTTGAAATTGCATTGCTTGAATTCTAGAATGGTAACTTGCATTAAAGGCAAGGGAATTATTTGTGTTGAAGTCGTGTTGGCACTTTGCATTGGGAGAATTAAATAATGAATTAAACTTTTGGTCAAACGTCTGCAATACCCAACAACCAAAAGTGACAAGGAATAGTCAAGATTTTAGTTGAAAATCACTGAGGAGAAATTCACTCAATAGAAATGCAGCTTGATTGCATACTCTATATTGACTTGAATCTGAATGAAATTGTTGGTATTGAGAGCTTGGGAGACTTAGTGAATGCACCTGACACGTTGGAGATCCAATGAGAAAGATATGAACAAAGGAGAAACCCATTCTTCCACTTACAGAATGTAACCTGCCGGATTGTAGTTTTCACCATTTTCTTTATCTAGATTTTCCCCTGCCCTATCGCTTCTAGTTTCTTTGAAATCCTATCCTTACTATGATTGGAAGGTCTACAATAGCTGGATGATACTAAAACTTGCTATTCTTCAAACTTACTGAACTTGATCAAAAAATGCTATGGAAAGTACATAGCCCGAGGATAGTGGTGTTTGGCATGAGGACTAAACCCATTTTGAAGCAAATGAGAAAAGGTACATGTGAAGCTTGGAATTGCATGGATAAATGTAAATTTGAAAAGAAGACAACCATAATTCACTTTTGATAAAGTGACCATAAAATTCATTAAGCTGTTTTCTAATAGAACTTAAAAAATAAAAGGGGATTAAAATTATTAAAGTGTTTTATGGAACTTTAAAAAAGGGAATTAAAAGCAATATGAAAAGGTGATTTTTTTAGTGGAGAGGTAGTATATTTTTTTGAAATAATTTGTTTTTTTCTTCAGTGATAAGTTGAATGTTGAAAGTCTTGAAGTGATTTTGTGGAGTGATAAGGTGAATTTATTTTTACTTTTGTACTTTTGCAGTGATAATTTTTTTAAATTTGGAGTGATAAGTGAATATTTTTAAAAGGGAGGCTCATTTTTGTATTTCAAAGTAATTTTTTATTTTGAGAAAGATTGAGTCAATGAACATCCAGTTTTTGAAGACAATTTGCTTCCAAGTAGTTTTGGAACTTTGAGAAGTTTCAACGACGACCTTGTAAATATAAAAGGTTGATGTACTCAATACTTAATAAAAACATATCTTTTTGTGGTTTTAATGTGTCCTAGATCTGCTTGAAATTGAATAAGGGGATCTTAGGTACACCTTTTGTAGTGATTGATTGTGCATGTTTTGTGTCTAGTTTTGACACTACAATTATCTTATCTAACACACACAAGGAGTCTAAAGCAAATAAATGAAACAATCATGTTAATAAAATCACCTTAAATTAAGAAGTTGCAATGAGCATTCAATCAAGCACAAACCATTACATGAATTTGCGCAACGACAACACATAATCAAAGTTGGCAACATAAGCATTTTACATAAACAAGCAAATTAACGCAAAGCAATTAAGGTAATGCAACTACAAACTCATGCATTTCAAAAGACTACATCAACATTCAACAACAATTGGTAATTGTGTAACTTGTAAAATCATACTTTGTAAGTTAACTTGTAAACAATTTCAAATCAAATTGAGTTGAATTGTAAAGGTGCATTCTCAATCAAAACCAACACCCAAATTGTGAATTTATAGGAGGTAAAGTGAGTGAATTCTCCTCAAATGAGTCAATTAAGTGAGTCAGTTCTCTTCAAGTGAGTCAATATCATTTGAACTTTTCATTGTAAAAATTGGGTGCATTTTTGGTGGTATCCGACACCATCATCCTAGTACAAAATTCAAGCGAGCGTGAGTTCAACCATTCCATTGATAAACTAAATCAGGCACACAAGTTCAAGAATTCAAGCGAGCAAGATCTCAAAATCCCGCAAGTGTTACAAGCAAGCAAGTGAGCCAGTACAAGTGAGCGTGTCAAAAGTTATAATGGGTAAAGGAGGAAAACGTCTTCAAAGTGCAGAACTGGAGATTAAAGATTTGCAAGATTGCAATCATGATTTACAGAACAAAGTTGAAATACTGGAATGGAAGTTGAAGAAGAATCAAACCTTGATCAGTCAAATGACAAGTACATTAGAAGCAGTGAAAGACTTTCAAATTGAGCTCGAAGTGAAAGAAAAACTCATTCATGCACTTCAAATTAAGTTAAGTGAAAAGAAAGATTTACTAGATGCACAATGTGTAGAGAAGACAGATGCAAGTTGTGACACAAAAGGTCTTGTCACAACAACAAATGAAAGTTGTGATACAAGTGATCTTATTCAACATATTAATGGAGTTTGCAACACAGATGATCTAATCAAGCAAGTTGATATAAGTTGTGACACAAGTGATCTCAACTAGCCAGTTGTACTAATTAATGATGCAACAAGTAGTACCAAAGACCAAATTAATTAGTTTGATGCAGCATGTCAAACCAATGAACCATTAATAATTGATTCCTAGTGTGACACATAAGGTTTAATAAATCAAGGACATGATTTTAGTAGCAACAACAAGTATGAAGAACAATAGCAGGATAGTCTTTCCAAGAAGGTGATTAGACCTTGGGAAGAAATCTCCTTCAACAAAGATCGACATGGCCTAGGATACAACAAAGAAAACACTGTTTATTCCAGATTTCTCAAAACTAGTTCAGTTTGTAAGTGCTGGTTTTCTCGACAATGCTCAGAATATGGTTAAGTGTAACCATTGTAAACAAAATGGCCATATGGAGAGTAAATTATTTGACCTCCATCGTTGTCACCATTGGGGGGAGTTCAGAAATCCAGTGTTGAGGAAAAGTTAGAGATGAACTTCCTCCAATATTGTGCTGCTCCTAAGAAGCTTCTTACTTCTGTAGCAGACTTGGGTTTAGGCCAGTTTACAATGACTGCCACTTTAGAGGGATCTATTTTCAATTCACCAACCCCTACTATATGACACAAATAATTTAGAGAGGCTTTTCCAAATTCACATTTAGAGAGTTTAACATAAATTTTTTCTCTTTTCAAAACATCTAATGTTTGCTTAACATGCTTTAAGTGTTCCTCCCATGTTTTACTGAAACTCAGGATTTCATCCACATACACAATAACGAAATCATCAAGAAAAGGCCTAAGTACATCATTCATTAATCTCATGAAAGTAGCAGTGGCATTGGTCAAGCCAAAAGGCATAACTAGCCACTCATACAATCCTTGCTTTGTTTTGAAAGTAGTATTCCATGCATCTTTCTCTGCAACTCTAACCTGATGGTATCCACTATGCAAATCCAGCTTGGTGAAACAAACAACTTCCTTTAATTAGTCTAAGAGATCATCTATGCAAGGAAGGGGATAACAATTTTTTATTGTTATCTTATTTAGTGCTCGGCAGTCAATGCACATTTTCCACGAGCCATCTTTCTTTCTCACCAAAATGATTGGTGCCCCACATGGTGATGTGCTAGGTCTAATGAACCCCTTCTCGAGAAACTCCTGCACCTTCTTCTTGATTTCAAAATTCTCTAAAGAAGACAACCTGTACATTCCAATGTTAGGAAATGGAACATCTTGCTGCAAAATAATATCATGTACTATTTCCTTTTTGGGTGGTATACCTTTAGGTTCATGAAATAGGACATCATACTCTGAAGCAATATTTTCTATATCACTTTGTTGGTTAGCATTATAGCCCTCAAATACATTGGTTTGATCCGGTTTCATTTCTTTTACAACCATTAGTAAGAATTGTTTGCATGAATTTATCATTCTTTTCATCTGCCCTAAGTTTATGAGAGTATAATTATTCTTGAGCTTGTGAGCTCTTACAAAGTATTCGATTCCATCTTTGACAAGTAGATAATTGTTCTCAACTCTATAAAAAATAGCTTTTCTATCATACAAGTAAGGACTTCCTAAACCAATTCCACATATATCCAAAGGAATTATGTCTAACTCAACCTCATCTACAAATGTTGACCCAAAAGAAAACTTGAGTTTGCATTGTCTAGTCAGTTGTAGTTGTGCTTTATCATTCAACCATCCTAATGGGTATGGTTTCCTATGAGGTGAAGTTGCTAATCCCAATTTCTTTACAATTGCTTCAGAAATGAAATTTACTTGTGAGCCACTATCAAACAAAGTATCAATCTTTTGATGTTTGGAAATAACCGAATATGGAAAAGCTCATGTCTTTTTCTCTCATGTTCTTCATCCATAATAGTTTGAGCAGAATTTCTAGTAGATGCTTCAGAATTCTTACCTTTTATACCTGTGGCTGCAATGATTGTTTCATCTCCCGAGTCTGACCCCAAATCTTTCTGAATAGTTGCAGCAGTCTTCTTCTTCTTTCCCTCGGACTTCTTAGGTCTCAGCTTTCGATGCAGAATCCAACAGTGCTCATCATCATGCCCATCCTTTTTACAGTGAGTGCATGAAGCTTTGCTTTTCTGTGTAGTTTTCGCCTTCCTTGCTTTCCACTTCTGCTTTCTTTTCTCCTTGCTCTTGTTTGCAGTGGGTTAGGATGGTCCCCCAACTTCTGGATTTCCATTCTTTCCTCTAGCCTCTAGATGAGTAGCTTGTATAGATACCTCATCTATACTAGTGGGATTAAACACGAGGATGGTATGCCTCATGTAGCTCTGTAGACCACCAATGTACTTCAAAAGAGTCCCTAGTGAGTCTAATGAGATCCCTAGAATCCATGCTCTCTTTCAAAATTCTTGAGTGTACCCTTGCACACTTTGCACTTTCAACTACCGAAAAGTTTTCCAACTCATCATGGCTTGTTGCATGTAGGCCAATGGATAGAACTGCTTCTTGACTACAGAAACAAAATCACTCCAGACAAAGATAGTCTTACCATGTCTTTTCATGTCAACTTGGGTTCTACCTTCCCAACGTAGGCTTGCCAGCTGAATTTTTCTCTTGTCCAAGTCGATGTTCCGTGTTGGATACCTATACCAATAGGTTTCATATTTCATGATTTGATATCAAAGGTCCAAATATGCTCTGCTTTGATAAATGCAAAGATCCCATATTTTCCTAAGAAGACAATGTCTGTATCAGTTTTGATAAGAACTCATAGTTTGATGGGTGGTCCAACAGTCTAATCTGGATCATGCCATGTTTTCAATTTCCATGTTGTAGAATATAGAATGAAATCTGTCCAAACTGTCTAATCTTGGTAGATCAGTAGCTAGGTAGAGAAGCTAAGGTTCCCAACTGCTTAATCTGGGACCTTGGAAGGAATAAGGGTTGTATTAGATAGGGAATGAAACCAAAAAAGCCAATGAAAAGAAAAGGCATTTAAAGGGTTTGCAAGTCCAAGTGCACCCTCCAAGAAGGAACAAAAAATGCTAGGAAATCTAGTTGGGTAGGTAGATGGGGTTGCAGAAATGGTGTCCCTTTCAAAATCAAAATTGCTGAAACATCTACAGGAAGAGCAGCACTCTGGAGCATGACTAACTCCCTTGTTTCTCATTTGTACATCACTCATCACTAACACCCTTTCCCCAAGTTGCACAAAGCAAAGAAATTCAAATGTTTTACATTCTTATGGCTTTAAGAAGCCACATTTCTTGTGCAAAAATCTTTTCATTTTGATCTACTCCTGATTTCAAGTTATTTTCAAAGAAAACTTGGTTGAACTAGCCCTCACTCATATGTTCCTTCCATGTTAACAACTAACTCTATTACTTAGCTCCCTATACCCCTTTATCCCTAGTATTATAAACACTATGGTGTATAAACCCCACAATGCATAAATATCCCCTCCTTGGCACTATAGCCATAATATTCTCTCCCTGGGACTTGATTTGACACCTGGTCAAGGTCAAGAACCCATGACTCACCTTTTGCTCCACCTCAAACCAGATTCCCTACCCCAAAGTGCCATTTTGCCTTGAAAAACCTTCAAAAAACTTGAAAAACCTTGAAAAACCTTCAAACACCTTTAGAAACCCACAAAATTGCTCAAAGGGGCGGAAAACAGTGTTAAATCACCCTCCCCCTGCTTTATCCTAAGGTCGGGGGTTATCTGCCTTTTCCATATTTCATAAAACCTGTTTAAACCCCGTTTCCTATAGTTTCCGCCTTTACCAATGGTTTATGCCCAAAATGCATCAAAAACCCTCTTTCTAAAGTTGGCGGACCAAAACATTTTTGTAATAAAAAACCATTGAAAATTCGCCAAAAGGAGCAAATAGCGCGTGGAGGGTCCCGCCGTCCACGTCTACAGAGAAAAACATTTGTTTATTGCCCGCCCAGGAGCAGTACAGGTCGTGCAGGTTGCCTGCCCGATGACCGTCCGATCGCCCCGGTTTCAGATCTACGGCGGATGATCATTTCGGGCGGCCCCGACGTCCGCACATTAACTGAAGGAGCTGCTACCGTCTGTGCAAGTTGGGCGCCCGATGACCGTCCAATCGCCCGCTGCCAGATCCACGGCCTGTATGAATATCGGAAGGCCTTACGTGTCTGACAGATACTTTCCGATATCTGTCAGATGCTTACGTCAGGCCAGCATCACACCAGGGGCACGCGTCATTCTGTGATTGCATCGGACCATCGCCTGACAGTCCGTTCAACGTACAAGGCCGCTTCCGATATTGCGACACCTGTCCCGTCCACGTTTGCGCCCCGCTGCCGTGCACGTCACCGTCAGTTCCTCCCGCCTCGTTCCCCATTCGTCCACCTGGCTGCCACCTCACCGCCCTCGTGGACCGGCCGTTGACCGCCACATCACCCGATGACGTCATGATGACGTCACCCAACCCGGGCCCTCATGATGACATCATGCTGACGTCATCCATAAAGCGCGCCAAAAAAGGCCAAAAATCCATATTTTCGCCAATTTTCACCATTTTTTCATATTTTTCGGAAATTACTGTTGAAACTCACTGCATGTAATTTACGACGCCCGCGCCACCAGTCAACCTGCTACCATTTTCAAAAGCACCCAGCGCGCAAATCCAGCTACATTCTTCAATTCAGACCACTGTTTACCAGGTATTTCGGCCTCGTCCTCCTGTCAACTGGTTTCTTAAAATTTTCTGTAAAAACCACCTTAAAGGCCATTGAATTCGAAATTTCACCGATAAACCAACTAAACTCTGCCCAATTTGATTGTTTAGAGCTAAAACTTAGCGTCAGAGACCTCCAATTCACTACAAATCCTGTTAAAAAACCTACCCTGTTCGCGCAACCGTGAACTCTTGTATAACTCCCAAACTGATAAGGGAGGTCTTTCTGTTGCTAAAAACCCGCCCCAAAGGGCCCAACATTGATTATCCTTGGCTGTGCACCGACCCTGGTAAGCCTAGTTCCCATCAAAATTCACTGTTTTAAGCGGAATTTCAGAGGTTACTTCTATAAAACATGGAAACACCTGAAGTCCTCAATGTCACTCCTCTAAATGCTCCTCAGAGAGAGCTAGACTGGCAGGATCTGGCAGACCTTGATTACCAGATCTCAGAAGACTCCAGAGAAGGATGCACCCCTCATCTTCACCTGCTAAGTGAGTTCAGGGCTAAGCACAGAGAGGGAACAGATATCCTAGGCATCTGGGAGTCTGCCCTGCCAACTTTTAAAATGCCCCTAGTTAGACAATTCACTGATCTCATCTATCTATGTGCCAGTTGCTATGAGCCATCACAGAGAGCTGTAGTCAATCCCAAGGGTGAAGTTGTATTCTATACCACCCCTCAGGCCATTAGAGACATGGTTCAGTTCAAGACTGACAAGAAAATGGTTCCTTTATCCCTGCTGGACCTAATCAACCAAGGGACCAAAACACTTACAGAGGCAGAAATCCTGAGGTTCAATCAGTTGTTTGTTAGCAAATCAGATACAGTACTACATCCTCCTATCTTTGATGGATACCTGAACCAACTAGGACTAGACCTGGCCCATATGGTGAGCTCAATTCTGGGATACAAATCAATGGAGTATATAGAGGAAACTGTGCTGGTCATGATGTTAAGATTTGCCCCTGGGAGGACTCCTATCTGCTACAACTATGCCACATACATCTCGGACAAAATTCATGAGCAGTTCCTGCACTTACCTAGAGAGAGGGTGTTCAAATACACCTCATATATTTATCATCTTATTATGTATCACCAATATGATAAATTCTCTTTTGAAATCAAAAGAAATAATGTAGCAGGAAACCCAAGATCGGTTGTATATTGGAGCTCAATTTTCCATCGCCATTCATACTCACCCTATACATATTGTGAGTTTATAGATCTGTTCATTCATCCTGCTCTATCTCTACTTATGACAGAGCCTCCCCCAAGACTCACTCAGGAAATGAACAGGATACTGCAACTATCCACTGCCTACAGCATAGGGGACTGGTATTTTTACCAGCATCACACAGTGATCAGAATATATGGTTGTGAGCTAAGACCATTCAGGCTACCCAGGTTTGTGCCTATGAGGCTCTTTGCCCTGGAATATTTCAGACAGTTTGCCTATGTCGATCTAATCCATTTTTCAGGTAGGGGCAAGAAGGCACAACTTAAAGTCAAAAACCAGCTCGGGCATTTGGTTTTAAACAAGAGAGAAGGATGGAAGGAGGCAGAGAAAATGTTGCATGGCCTGGGCCTAACACAAAGCTTCCTGTGGAAACCATATGACCCCAATGGTTTCATATCTAAGAGAAGACTGAAATATAAACTCTCCAGTTATGAGCATAATAGCATGCTCCTCATAACAAGACATGCAAACCAGCCAAAATGGCATAAAAATACCTTGGTAGAGCCTCTGACCCAAGAAGAGCTAAATGACAGGGCTAGGAGACATTTATTAAAAATGGCTGACTTGGAATGTCCTTCTCAGGTGCCTACCCTACCAAGTCCTCACACAACAGCGCCAGCTTCCTCATCTGCAACACAAGAAGGGGAAGCACAAACTTCAAAGCAGGGGCAGGACAAAGAAAAGGCAAAGTAATGGAAGAACAGAGGGTCAGCAGGAGAAACAGCAAGAGGGCCAACAGGGCCAGCAGGAGCAACAGCAACAAAATCAGCAAGAAACTGATCAACAGGATCAGGAACAGCAAAAAGGAGAAGGACAGGCAGCCACCCAAGATAAAACAACCAGCATGGCGCCTCCTAGACAAGATTCTAGGGTCGACCCTTCAATCCTCCAAACCCCTCTAAGGGAGGACATCAGCAGGAAAAGGGAGAGGGAGACCCCTCTCACAGAAGGTCCAGAAAAAAGGCAAAGGCTAAATCCATTTGGAGAGGAGGAAATGCAGAGTTTTGAGGCCTCTACCAGCTCATTACAGCAAGAGCAAGATAGGATAGCACTTGGGGAGGTCAGCTCTTCAGGGAAAGATAAAAGCAGAACTGCAGGCATCAAAGACTTCTTCAAGGATGCTAAGAGGAGGAGTGAGCCACTCAAAATCAAGCTATACAATTATCTATTAAACATGGCTCCATCAAATCAACAGAGGCTTGTGGCTGCCTATGATGTACAAGAAGCTAAATTGACTTTGAGTCATTTTACTCCCACAGAGCAGCGACCTCAATCAACGGCAGACTACATAAGGACAAACTTAGAAGTCCTTGCAAAGGACATCCACCCTATGGACCAGATCGAGCTTCACAAGCAAACGGGTGAGATGGTCTATGCCACCCTGGCAGACAAGACCTTGGTAAATTATAGGCTGCAGAACAGTTTGAACAACACAACAACACAGCTTGAGTTGGAAAGGGCATCCTCTCAAGCCAAGGACAACAGAATCAAGGCACTGGAAGACATTATCATAGAATTTGGGCATGATCCCAATGATGTTAAGGCCATTCAGGAGGTCCTTAAACTAAGGGATGCAGATGTAGCTGCAATCAAAAAGAAGATGAAGATCCCACCAACCATACATCCACAAACAGATGAAGTAGCCCAACAAAGAAGAGATAAGGATATCACTGCACTGCTTATGAACTTGTATAAGGAACTGGTGGACACCCAACAAAAGCTACAGGATACAGAGAATACCCTAGAAGCAGCTATACAGAGGGGAGAACAAGGGCAGTCTTCTAAACCACCCACAGAGATAATAAACCTAGAGGAGACTCCAAAAGAGAACATCCCTCCAAAGCAGGCAGCAGAAACAGTTCCAGCCACAACAACTCCAGCCACAACAGAAGTAGCTACAACAGAGCCATCCACTGCAGCACCACCAAAAGAGCAGGCCGAGAGCCTGGATATGCAGAAATTAAGACAAGAACTCCAGGTGTTGGAAGCTCAAATGACAGAACTCAATAAGGCCAAGGAAAGCTTAGCAAAGATAGAAGAGAAATATGATAAATCTAAGCAGAATGTGGCTGAGAGGGAGAGGGAAGTAAAAGCCCTAAAAAAGACTATTGCAGAGCTGGAGGAAAAACAGCTCAATTTTGAAAAATTAACAGCAGAAGTCAAGCAAGTGATATGGACTGCCATTGGACAATCAATCACTAACCAATGGGAGTACATTGATGCTATATATGAGTAGATAGGACTCATTGGCAAGGCAAAGAAAGAACTATACAGAGCAAGAAACGCCCTGGGCAATATGGCAGACCTTGCCCCAAAGATGATAGAAGTCTTGAATTATAGGACTGGTTCTCAACTGATCAAAATGGGAATTGCTAATAGAACTGAAACCATTTCCCTAATCAAAAGAACCACAACGATGAAGAACCTAATTCAAACACTGGACAGAAA